>LUCH01002579.1:0-26860 GCA_013368495.1 Paragonimus heterotremus
TCGTCAGCCTGTAGTATTGCTGATGAGATATCAGCGAGAATGGCAAAGGCACGCGTTGTGTTTGCCAAATTGCGTCATCTGTGGCGTCAAAGAGAAGTCCGGTTGTCGCTGAGCTGAAGGGTCTATAATGCCTGTGTGCGTCCCATTTTGCTTTATGGGTCGGAAACTTGGCATGTTCACAATGAAGTTATCAACAGACTTGGTGTGTTCGACCATCGTTGTCTCCGCCAATTAACCCACATTAAGTGGCTGTTGGCGTGAGCAATGTGGCCGTTCGCCGGCGCGTATTCCGAAACACTCGGGATGCGCGATCACTTAGTCAACTAATCACGGTACAAGGCTTGCGGTGGTTAGGTCACGTACTCCCATGTTATCTGATCGTTTACCGTATCGGGCATTATATGCTGAGGCCACCAACAATTGGGTAAAACCGCGTGGTGGTCAAGCTACAACGTGGTCACGAAATATGAAGACCTTGACTGCTCCATTGAGCAAAGTGGATAGGTGTCGCCTGCCTGGATGGGGTCTTCGTGATCATTCAAACCGCCGGTTAGAGACGCTATCCGAAATGGCAGTGTGTCGCAGTCAATGGCGTACCTGTATCAATACCGATTCTTGTTCATCCGCTTCGTCTTCTTTTAATAACTGTGAAGGCGCCCACCCTGTGACCGTCCCAGAGCGCCGGCGTCGTGAGAACGAAGAAAAAACCACTCGACCCAGTCCCAACCAGCGGTACTGTATCAAAACGATTGAGACTTTTTTATACCGCTATGTCCATGTGTGGTCCCAACTCTTTTTTTCCGATAACTGTTCTCTTCGATGTCTTGGGAATATGTGAGCATTACGTGCCTTATAAATACCTTGTACTTGCCGCCTTGGTCGCACACGTTTTTGGGGCAGAACAAAGCTCTTATTCGAACGCGTCTTTTTTGGCTTGCCTTGAGAGTGAATACGGGACAATCGCGATACTGTTCGGGATCGAGATTTTGCGCGCTAATACTACGGGGACGAGGGTCCGAATTTTGCCAAACGAATTACAAAGCTTGGACAAAGCAGTGTACGGTTTAGAAGAGTTTACAACAATAATGTTCAACCTTCTTAGTAAGGTTCTCATCTAGGATATTCCACGTCACTTTTGAGGCGAGCGGCGACCCGAGCCACAGTACGTTTTGGTCAGAATCATGGCTGTTATGATGACAATGCTGACGATGACGGGACTCACAGTTCATTGACATCTCTCTTGCACAAGCGTGTAAGCTCAAGCTGATGTTATGGTCAGCCCAACATGTCACACATTCACTTATTCGGCCTAAATAAAGAAATCAGTTTCTGTTTGCTTTCTGGTGTCGAACCCGCACACGATCATTAATGAATGTCAGTTAATCATCAGACCATCATTTCTAATTTACTCCTGTGCGTCACCCCCACTCATTTACTCCACTTTTCACTAACTGTGGACCAATTCGGCGCTGGCATGCAACAGCGGGAGAACTGTCTATTTCGGAACGGAACCACACTGACTACATTGTTCTCTGCTTTGTCAGGTTAGATCACTAGCACGCTTTATGTCTCATGACAGAGGAAGTTTCAACTTTCTACACACTCACACCTTCATCACCAACAGGACAACTAACTAGCAGTGCTTGAATTACAAAATGATGATATTAAACTTGGACGAAGTGGAAAAGTTAGCTAACGGTCAAAATGCATATCAGTTGAGGAAAAATTTATTGGCTCAGTTTTGTGCTTACGGTTTAAGCATCATGTGAGTACGTGATGCGGATAGTATGTCACCGGATAGTTGATACCCAAGTATAAAACAAAAGACAATAACGTAGTCAGTCATCTTCACTAATGAGTGTTTTCTAACAAATCGAACGGACATGTTTCTTTATGTTATGACGACAGAATGTAGTCACCACGTTTCTGGTCTCTTTAGCTGACTCTTACAGGCAATTCAGTGGCCACCCCTATTGAGAAAGTGTACCGGAAGGATCATCCGCTCATCTGTTGCTTGACTGATTGTTTGACTACACTCAACACCTTAGATCGGATTCACCACCAGATATTTTGGCGCAAAACATATGAGGTTTCCACTGAGATGTTCTGCATCATCAAACAAGCATTCGAGGTGCGTGTGGCACAGTGTACTGCCGCAAACTATCACCGAATTCATTCTTTCATGATCTTGGCATAGTCCACAGTCACGTCTGACATGATGCTGTAGCATATGAATCACGGTTGAGGGCATGTCAGCAGGCGTCGTCCTACTACAAAGACAGTTGTATGTACAGTGTTTCCTCAGCTGGATAAATTGGTCAAATAAGGTATGTTAACGAGAAATCAAACGACACAGTTTGGAAACAAGCCGCAGAACTGTGACATGTCAAGGGACGCTTACCGTTTTGACAACTTGGCTCTAAAACGTCGCGTCAGAGGCCACAAAAATCACCTCAGCATGTCTCAGTTGGAGTGGGGAAATTGTTAGTCTTTGACTAAATCCTTCGATAATTTGTAAATATGTGTCATTCTTGAATACAAATTCTTATTACCTATTGTTTAGGGGAAAAATGATACACAATCCGTTTGGGAAATATCGTACCTGTACTTTGCCCATGTGCACTCACCTATGCGTGCTGGTTCTCAGTCAGGCATTACTTTGCAAAAGCCTAAATGGTTACACATAAGATTTCCCAACACCTAGAGCTTACTGACCATCCACCGTGGTGTCCAAATCAGCGGGACGATGGAGCTGAGCGATTTCATCTGAAATGCGTGTCTATCCCCGTGCCAACTAGTCGGGTTGTGTCACAGAGGTACGCTGGGGACACAAAGACAGTTGACGGTTTGTCAGACGTGTTGTTCCTGTGCGTTCTACCGTGTCACCTTATCTGAGGCGGGTTAACTTATTTCTGCGAACAATAGGGTGTAGTGTGTCGACGTCGATATGTCTGTTGAAAGTATCATGAGGGAAGATCGATTCAAGGACTTGTCGTTCCAACTCCCCGTTTGCTAGTCTGATCACCTTAGCATCTACCAGTATGATTCAGTGACCTGTGGCTGCGCAGTGCTTCCAAAGCCATGACCTCTGGTCTGCTCGTCTTCGTGCTACGTTGTGTTCGCGTAAGCGTGTCTTCAACTGTTTACCCGTTTCACCTACATGGGCTTGATCACAGTCTTGACAGGGAATAGAGTATATTACATTCGCTTGTTCATGTGCTTCAACTGGATCTTTGATTTTGCAAAGCGATAGACAGACAAACATGTTGACGAGCCGGTAACCGACGTGTAATGTTTTTCATAACCATTTTGTTTGACAACGGATCTTAGTGTGGATTTGAAACATCACAGTGAATACTCCTCAATTGGTGTTCGTCTTTTACACTTACTCATGATATTACCCGAGCTGGAACTACTTACAACTCTTAAACATCAGTTCGGTCGCAACGCGCTTAGAACCGCCAGACAACTGGAAAACTATATGATCTGCGAAGTCTTCACATGTGAGCTGTTAATTCACCCGCACAACTGTATACGTCACAACGTCTATCCAAAGAACATACGACTAAGCATGCCAGTCTCGTATGAAAATGCCCGAAAAGTTACACAGCGCTATGCCATCCAAATGAGATGCGAAGTAATAACTAGAAGACTTAGTTCATACTGTCAGAAAATAATTGTTCTTAAGGACAAATGCAGCTATTTTTTTAGGGACACAGTAACTTCCAGACTACTAGAAGTGATACCAATTACAACCAGCCATAATCGCTTTGAGAAACGAACGAAGTTGAACTCGAAGTCTGAACAGATATATGGCTAGCACAACCCACAACTTAGCGGACCCATAACCTGTCCAATCACCAACTGACGAACGACGAGAGAGCGGTCCTTCTAAAAGGTCTTAACCTAAACACCAAGGATGCTCCAATTGCTGACTTCGTCGCTTCATTTGGAGCGAGATTACAGATATATATTTAGGATGATAACGACCGCCAACAAGCTAGGGCAACAGTGACCGGTGTGCTCAGATCACAACGACTAAGCAACGTTCTTAGCATCACGGAGAAATCCGCTCTGAAATCGCTAATGAGTGATAAAAATACAACCGCCCTACCATCTGACAAGTGTAACGCTATTGTTCTACTGAACAGAATTGACCATTTGTCAAAAGCACAAGATTTGCTTAATGATCCAACCGTCTATGCGAAACGACAAGGAAAACAGGATCCAATCAAAACTTTAAAGAATAAACTGAACAGGAAACTGTTGACTCTCAAAAAAAAATATCAGTGACAGCATCCTGAAGGAACTCAAACCTACCGAGAATCCCACGCCGAGCTTCTACCTAACAACATTCCTCTGAAGTTTAATTCCACCGATACTCCGAAACAGTCCCTCATAAATACGCAGTACCCCCGACTTTCTCAATAAGGTGCGGAGCTTGAAATTAAAAGATAAGGATGTAGTCATATCGTTCGACGTTCGCTAGTTGTTCATTTGAATCCCAAACAAACTAGCGTTAAAGACACTGGCCAGTATGCTGCGGGATAATGTGTAATGGCAAGAACATGCCAAACTTTTTATAGCCATCGTAGATCTAACACAACTTTGCACAAAAACCTACTTACAATTTGGAGGTACAGTATGTCAATAGCAACGAGAAGCATGAATGAGATCATCGCTATCATTACCGCTTGCTGAGGTTGTTATACAATTTTTTGAAAGAAATGCGTTCCAGAAGTACCATTCAACAATATGGTTCAGATACGTAGACGATACGTTTATCATTAAATATGCGGAGATCGGCATTTTCCATTAGGCCATCGGTAATATATTACCGGAATCTCAATTCATCAAGGAAACAGAAACCTACGCATCAATGCCATTTCTGGATGTACTGTTATTGAGACAATCTGATGGAACCATACTGATGACCACACATCGCAAACCAATAACCGCCGACATTATACTGTCGTTCAACAGTAACCCATCGATCGCACACAAAAAGTTGTATGCCAACCTTATTTCGTCGAGTAGCCTCCCACTGTAGTATGACTGGATTACAAAAAAAAGAAAAGAAAACATCTGTATAACTTATTTACGTCAAACGACTATCATAGACTATTAATAACCATGTACATCAGAACCTGACCTACTTTTGTTTCTAACTAAAGCAGAAACAAAATCATCACCTTGTCCTACATAAACGGAATTTCAGAAGCAACTGAGCGTATCATGGGAAAATTTGGGCTAACAAATAACCTTCGAAATAAGGCTTGGAAATCAAAGATCTCGTTGAAGTACATGAACAAGCGAATGTAATATATTCTGTTCCTTGCCAAGACTGTGACCAAGCCTACGTAGGCGTATGAATCGTCCGAATTAAAAAGACCAAGAAAATCAATTCGGTCAGATGAATCATATGCTAACTTTCCAACTGAGACATGTGATGAAAATTCTTTCTTACGGAAGATAGCCGTAGAAAAGCTTACAAGGAAAAGTATGGACGGCATTTTAAAAATGAATCAATATTCATGGTTGTTGTCAACCCCAGTTTCTAGTATATTGAGTTATTTTGTATTATGGCTCGTTTGAGTAACACTGAGAGATCGCAGTTTGTTACCTCCTCATGCTTATGATAGCATCTCAATCCCATAGTAAATCGTGCTGCTATGACGTTGCTGCAACGAAGATTCTTGGACGTAACTGGTATAAGCGGCCACATGGCGAAGTTTTGAAACTCGTGTAGAATTAATCGTTGGTTTAATGTGGGTAGTAATCACAAATTACGATGTGTTCCGTTCCATTCTTTCATCTGACATCAGCATACAACCATCGTAAAGAACATTTTACATAATCAGAAAATCACTCTAGAGCGTAGGAATAAGCCAAACGTTCCGACTTGGTAAACTAAGTTGATATATACATAATACTTACGTGCACAAGTCTCTCCGTTGAAACTTAGCGGTGAGTTACAGATGCACATGATACCGTGCCCCACTTGGACGCATCTGGCACCGTGTGGGCACCATGTACCACCCGCATGTTTGCACGTCAGGTCCGGGGTTAATCCTGAACAGTGAAACAAAAAATGACTACTTATGGGTTGTCAGAGAATTGGTTGATTTTCACTCAACATCACCGGTCATTGTGGCGAATTCTTGTCCGTCTGCTATCAAGACAGACGAGCAGCCTGATTAAATACTCATAAGCGAACGTGGCTGAAGGTCCACATGTGACAGTTCGATCGTATCTAGCTTGAGGTCGTTGTCGAACTGGTCAACACTGTTGTCTCGTCAAAGCGTGGCTGGAGTGCAAATGTCGGCAGTTACAAGGTTATGCACTACTGACGAGCTCTAACCACATCAGAAATCGAGATAGTGCTTGTTCTCGGAAGAGGTTGGTCTCAAAGTCTATCGGAATGCGATCATTGCGCTCAAATGCGAGTGATGTAGAATTTTAAAAAATATAAGTACTTAAATTTCTCTGAACATTTAAAATATGCATCCAATTCATGACAAACAGCAGTATCAGGTTGTCGAAAAATCGAATCAACTTTATCGCTGTTTATGGGACTCACGTATCAGCTTACAGTCAGCACCAAAAATATTCTCATTTTTCGCAAGCCAATGATAATAATTTCTAGATTATGGCGTGGACGGAATTCCTTGTCTAAGCGCACTGACAGGTAATGTCAAAAAACCGTTCGCCGGGATAAGAGTTCGGTCAGGTGAAGCTGAAAAACTGAAATGTTCTGCTCCCTAACGTTGCGCAGCATGTTACTTGACAGTTGAAAAATTTTTTATTCAAGTGCAAGACACGTGGTTTCTAGCTAGATCGAGAATCATGACAGGCTAGACAATGTGTTTGACATCGAAATATCTAGTCGCTTTGTCTGCGGTTCACCAGCTTGATAAGCTGGCCTCTCATTCACCGAAGGGCTAACTTTGCTGTCGCTGTTAGTTTAATTGTACCCAACACGTTTATCATGTTAAAACATGAAATGCACAGTGGTTAGCCATCTGTCCATCCTGGGTATACTACTGTGAATGACAAACCCGGCGTGCAGGACTGATTCGCTCAGCTCGGTTTACATGAACAGATAAAACACTTGCGAGTAGTCTGATTGTTGTGCATTCAAGATGTTACGATTAATGACGCCGATCATTTCTAACCTAGAGTTTGAACTATGCACCACCACAAAACAAACATTGTACCTATTCAAGGAAATGTAATTTTAATAAGGACCCTAGCCACAATCAATATTTTTCTGTATCTATGTTTTGCGCACAGATTTGCCTGCCCACTTTTTACAGGTAGTTTCATTCTAAACTCGATGTAATTCCATTCAAGTCTGCAGTGTGTTGTACACAGTGTATTGTGTATTTTTCTGGACAACATTTTATTCAGCTGTTTGCTTCCCTAATGTTATTTTTAGTGGTAATGGAATCATGTCTTTGAAACGAACGAAAATGATCACCCGGAAATCAGATCAGTTTTTGAAATGCTGCGCTCTGGCGAGTTTTGTACTTTTTCACATGTTTATTTTATTCAAGCACGGGTCATCGCCGTTCGCCTTTCGGTACGTCAGGATCAACTGTTCTCTCTTTCACTAAACAGCTTGAAATATACAATTTGTTGTTTCCTGTTGAGATTGCTTACACAGTTTAAAGACGTACGCTGTTAGAAACGGTGTCATATCGTTTCGTCACACATTCTGAACGCTAACACCAAGCACGGATCTAGTGAGAAATGTGAAAAATTATCATATGGTGTTTCAGTTTATGTCATTCAATCCTCGGTATTTATCTTTTACTACAACGACGGGTTCTTTTAAATTTCTTCACGACAGTGCTACATAAAGCTAACCAGAAGGTGATCAGGTAAGACAAAGTGGTGTACAACGTTAACCGTAGAGATCAATACGCCTTATGAACTGACCGTATCCCCGTTTTGGTGGTCACCTACAGGACAAGTAGAATACTGAATTTGCAAACCATATTTGTGTTTGAACTGTCCTTGAGGTACAGTGAAATCAGAAGCTACTGCAATCGCCGAGAGTTGTATGGCCTTACCCACTAGTTGCTCAACGATGGACCTGACTGGCGTGGACCACTGAGTTTAAGTTTGGATTAGGCATGTAGTGGTCCTTCGCTAGTGTAACATGTGAATGATGGGTGTTTTGGTGAAAACACAGACAGATTGAGCTGGCTGTTTTTGCCTGTTTAAAGAATAAGTGGACAACTTTTTATGCGATACACATGTTTACCCTTATGTGTATACTATTGTACAATATTGCAAACTATATATACACTATTGTAACTATGGGTAACAGGTAACAAGTTGTTAATAATGTCCGTCTTCTTCTCTTTAGGTGTAATAGAGGAGGAAGTTTTCGAGTGTAGATGACTGTACGCACGGGCAGGATAAACCTGTGAACATGCGCACGACCAAACATATTAATATACTGTGTATACGGCGCACTCCTGATTAAACTGGGGAGCTATTTATCGGTCAATCCACCATCGGTGGCTCTGAACGTATTCATTAGTGGCACACTATATTCTAACATAGTGTTACTATCATAAAACACCTTTATCATGTGATGAGTATGAGTAGAGAAATTTTAGACTTACGTACTGGTTATGTTTAACTTTTCCAGGTGTACAAGCCGTTTTACTGGGTTCATTATATCCATCGCAAGGTAAAATACTTGGGTTAACTGTTCCGAAGATAACTGTGTGGCCGGAAGCGTCCTTAGGGTGAAATCAAATACACATTTCACATGACTGCTCGGAGGCAGCGATTGTTCGAACTTCATCGAGTCCACCAGGACGTTTTGAAATTCAGAACGATTCAGCAACTCAAAAGCAGTGTATATCTGTTGGAAAACAGGATACTAGTGAAAGAAATCTGCAAGTGGTCCTGAGATGTTCGGGAAGAAGCTCATTTAGTTATGACTAACTTTGAGTGACAGTTGACAATCGACCGATATGCTTTCTCAACATGAGAGGTAGATGAGGTGTCTGAAGTGACCAGATGGACAAGACAGAGGTGTGATCTCAATCTACTCTTGGAAAAACGTGATACAACAGGTTTAGTTGTCCCCTTTCAAAATATTTCTTAGTAAGGATGACCGACTAAGATGTCTTCTCTTGTTTCCATTCAAACAATAAATATCCGGCAATACAATAACCGTACCTCGTTTGGTTCACCATGTCATGGGCCTAGGTGATAAGGCAAAACACCAGTTTGGACAGACAGATCCCGTCGATATGTTAGGCGCGTGCAGTTGTCAGCGGAAGTGTTCGCAGAACAGAAACCACAAGGTAACAATGTGGTAAAACTGCAACTGGTGATTATTTGGATTCTTAAGCAGGTAAATCAATTAGAGTACTGAATTACTGATCGTCCTATAATTGTGGACCCCCACACAACATCCAGAGTCCACACAGTTTCACGAGAACTCCAATTGAAGGGCTAACTCAAAACCAGGCCTCTAAACCGAATCCGGTTAGCAAACAGCAGCCACCGCCATGTCAACTGGCATGTGGGTATACATGCATTTCACGTCAAATCGATCCGATCCACCTGCCCAGTGTTTTTTTCATCTGGTATACGATCGATAACACCTGGCGGTTGATACATCTACCAGCGTTGAAAAAGCAACGCAAAGGTGGGAACCAGTGTGCATCAATGAGTACAAATGGATAAAGTAAAAACACAATGATTTCTCCAACATATTGTGTTACTACGATACTGCTGTGAACGGCACTGAAAAACATATAAGATGTTAACCAGTTCTAGTTAATGGTATCCAGTAATCTCTACACTGTGTGTGTGATTTATATGGTGAGTACAAAAATTTCCGGCTTCGGTAGCTATTCCCGCTAAAACTATACTCTGTCTTTTTGGTCTCGGTCCACCAGTACGATCTGGTTCCAGCAAGACAATGAGTCCAGTCCAATTTGCGAACAGCATTTTTAATCAAACATCAGGTATCCAGAGAACCATATACCCTAATCTAAACAACATGGTTGAACGAGCTGTCCACGTTGATCTCGAGCACACAACAAGTTGCCTTGATTATGACACATGTAGCACCAATAATTAGTATTTCTGATAGTCGCATTCATTTGCACATTTTTACAGACTTTGGCTTTTTACCTACTCGTGTTTTAGTCGTGCTATGCACTTTGTAATATCCGTCCCGGGGCTAAAAACACAACTCGCTGAGCGCCTTGTTAGGTTGACGTGACTTCTTGTACACTCTATTTCCCAGGGTCGATACCACTACATAGGCGCCAATGCGCGGAGTGTTTGTTTTTCACTATCGATCGGTTTTTGATAGTGAGTACTGATGGGCTAGTATTCTGTTAGACTGGCTCCAATTCACGGATAGTGGTCACATAAGACATGTTAACATGAAGCGGAACAACGCTACTCGGTAAGAAAGCCACAAAACTGAGGTGCCAAGCGACGCTTACTGTTTTCACAGCATGACTATAGTAAGTCACCACAAAATCCACAAATGGCGCGATACAGCAAAAAGCACAGCATGACGTGTTTCATGTTCTACAGAAAAATTGTCAGGTTTTGATCAGTCTTTTAGTGATGTGTAAATCTGTGCCGGTCATGAATATAGCATTTTATTATCAACCTTTTCCCGTTGGGAGAAATAACGTATTTGTGGTTTGTCCGTGTGCAATCACCGGTACAAGCTGGTTGCCATACCAGCGTTGCCATTCAAGCACTCAAACACCTGCAGAGACGTGTGAGTAGCCGGATTTTATCCATCGTGGACCATAGTGGCCGGAACACTGGGACGATGGGGCTGAGCGACCTCACCGGAAATGGGTGTTCAACCCCGTTACGGCTGGGATGACTGCGATGTGTGAGTCCGCTCGCTAATCTGACTCAGTTAAGAGGCCTGCTCGTTTGGCAAGCCCATTGGTTTTGACTCGGGCGTTGTATCCAAGTCCACATGACGTGGACAATCGGTATTTTTCTGTCTGTTTCAGTCCTCCCTTCAACCGTTGAGGCATCCGTCAAACAGTCGCACAAATTACAATCAATCCGGCACCCGAGACAGGGCTTGCCCGACCTATCTGGCCGTTGGGACGACAACGACGAAGACCGAAACCTATGCCAATCTGAGTAGATCGCTCGTGTACCCACTGACAGAAGACCGGTTTGTCAGATGTGTTGTTTGTGTGCGTTCTACGTCGTACGAACACACCCACGCTCTCAGTGCTCACCGTGCACGTGTTAGCTTGCACCCCTGTCAGCTTGGTAGCCGGATCAATGCTCGCTAGCCTTGTTTGCCTCCTGGTTCCCTCGGATCCTTGTCCTCTTATTTAGTAAACGCTGACCACTCTGTGTGTCTGTCAGTCTACCCATGGGCACATTAGGCTTACGACTCTGTTCGCTGTTGAAACCCAGAGAACCTGCTTGTGACATCTTAAATCCATATGGAGACACGGGAAAGTGATATCGAGACATCTTAAGATACAAAAGTAACTCTCACTTCCGGCCGGTACTCAGAGATCTTGAGGCTAAAGTTCGTGTTCATGACCAGTCAGCGCTTGCCCATCAGTACACTTGCTGCTCTCATACAGATCTGTTTGTCGATCGAACGATCAGACATGTCTAATAGGATTGGTGTGCAAAATGCAGCTTGATGTGAAACCACAGACAGCAAACTAACTGCCTCTGCAGTCGTATCACACACATCCGAGGGAAACCATCATACAGTATTATCCATAACCTTTCAGGTCACCCGCAAAGTTGCAATTACTAAACCCATGTAAGTCAGACGGTTACTTTCGCAACGTCTACATTGATCACTTCTGGATCATATGACACTTCTCTATTCACAATACCAGTTCGTTCGAGGCTTTCACCTATCTAGTCCTGAGTAGGATAAGGGTCACTGCACATCACTTATGCCGCTCGGTCTCGATAGGAGAGAAGCCACGACCGTCTACCTCTTCACTGAGCTTTCGTGTACGTACGTTCGCTTCTGGTTATCGCACGTCTACGTCTCCTTCACTGACTACAACTCCTCCCTAATTTTCACACGAACCTGTCCTATCTCTTAACACACCTTCTAACTGGACACAGTATCCCAAGTACCGTATATGGTTGTACAAAAAACGACCCCAGCACTCCGTTCTGATACGAACACTGGTTCCATGGTTAGAAGACATACACTTCTGTGTGGAGCTATATCGGCCAGTCGGAGCATTGACACCATCATATATTAGGTCATTCTGAGTGGAGACTATTAACACTCAGCGTTCTTACAATATGTTGTTGTGCCCCAAATTACTGACGGTCTGATCGAGATAGATCAAATCAATACTTTCCAGTTGACCAGAGAGCACTCTGTACAGGGACCTGCTCATTAACACTTTGAATAGTGGGGTTATTCATATGATCAAGAGTGAACTGAACACCCTTGAGTCTCCACGCTTACAGTTCCACCCAAACCCCTGCGGCGAAATTGTCATTTCTCGGTTCACTATATCCATTTCAATGATTCACCATTATGTGGGTCTTTGCTCGAGAGGATATCGAGCCCGGTGAGTCTGTGTTGAGTAGAGTGAAATTTTGACTGTATAAACGAGCGGCATTCATCAAAGGTCAAGTAAACGGTCTGCATTGAGAGGTGAGCAATAGCACCAACTACTTGTTCCGTTCAACTTGGATAGACAGTCAGCCATCGCACACGTAAATGTGCAGAGAATTGCCAGCGAAGTTATACTCTTCTTCTGTCAGGTCCTGGCTAACAAACAGTTACTGTCCGTTCAGTATATGTAGTAACGCTACTTGTTCTACACCTTTTTTTTACACTAGGATGGCATGAAATCATTGTCTCATGTCTTGATATAAATCTTGCGTGAATCAATGTCAGTTTAAAAGAGTCCAATGGGCATCTCTGTGGTTACCCCGTACTGTTTGGTTTAGTGGTACAAACTGATACCACAGCTGAGTTACTCATTACCGGAGTGTGATGCTAATCGACCATATGCGTCCTGATATTGACTGCTTCGAATAGGAATTCTTGGAACTTAACATAACAGACAGTTTATCTGAAAAGTACTAGTTATACACACATAACCGTTCCAATTATTAGTTTGATTAAAAAATGCTGTTACTTACCGTGGAAGAAACTCGGTTTCGTAAGTCCTTACCGGCGGGGCTTGAACTGATTGCATAGTCCTCAGTCCATCTCAGCTGTCTCGTCTCGTTGTAGAGTGTGGTAGATACGGTGAAAAGTGTCATAACTGTAACGAACGTAACCAGTAAAACACACAGTAAAAAGGAATGTCCTACTTCTCAATCAAGGGGGAGGGGTGTTGAAACAAAAGGTTGCCTCAAATGTTTACTATCAGTTTGAATATGACTGCGTACAACGCAAAACATGCCACAAACACACATTTGCCCTGGTCAATAATAAACACCGAACTAACATTGTCGCTATCGTTGCGATGCACAAAATATAGTTAGATAAAACTCACCAATCCCATAGCTGTACCTAATTTCAAAAATGGCTTTTATTGATAATTAGTCAGGGGTTTTGATCGTTCTACTTTGAAAACTACTTACCACTGATTACAGTCTTGCGTTTAAGCTAACTTTTCAGCCAGCCCCCTTTGGCAACGGTGCATCGGAGGAAGGGTTTTGCTCTTATTACAGCTTGTTAGTAGTGCATGACCTTGCCACGACTGGGAATTGAACCCAGGTTTACTTTCTCGTGAGACATACGTGTTAATCAGCTAACGCCTTAGTCTCTTAGTGCTCAACACAATGCTCAGCAAGCGTAGTAAATTCTGCGGGTTCAGCTTGACTGGAAAAGCCTCCGATTGGGGTCATCGGTGACAGTTAACAGGATAGGTGCTGTGTCTGCCCTCGAGGTGATTGAGCAAAATTCCCATAACGACTTGGATTCACTTTGTCGGTTCGACAGAAGTGACCCGCTTTATCGACAAGTTTACACTGTTCAGGGTCACAGGATCTATCCCGTGAGTAATAGCTTGGCTTGTAAAACAAAGATTGTCGGTTGAGATCTCGCACAGCCTATTTATACTGGATGAGTTGAAGAAAAAAACCGTCAGTAGATTTTCAGCTTGTGAGTAAACTTTACCGGATATGGGCGTCACCTACCGTTACCTCATTGACGGATCACACGAGCTCCATCTCTTAAGCAATTAACAATTGAAGAAAGCTCACATACAGCATTCGAAACACTCTGAGCAATATCACAAAATTCACTTTACCGAGGGCCTGAGTACTGTGCACAAGTCATCACTTGAGGGTTCCCAATCCGTTCATGGAAATAATTGACTTGAAATACCCTCGTTAACAGAAGTCTGCTCCGGTTCCTTCTAAGTGTGATACGTACAACGCAACACAGAAGCCGTTTTCTGGTATCAACCTTTGTACGGTTTTCTTGGGATTGTTATAAGTTGTCCGGATAGGTAAACTTGATATTATTGATATATATATATATTTATATATATATAGTTGGTATTGAATTGGGTAACTTAATGAAACTAATTTTTGAATCCAGAGCAATTAACGAAGGCTACAGACAGCTATGGCGAGGACACAATACCTCTATTCAAGTGCAGAGTTCTAGCATATCAAGCTTGGACAGCCAAATGTTACCGTTTAACTAGAGCTTGATTTCAATCTCCTACTTTTATCACCAACTGTGTTCGTTTCATGCTAGCTGACAGAGGCTTTAAGATATATCGGTTTCTCTGGTTTACTGCATCAGTGTCGGATTCGGTTTAGAAACATACTATTAGAAGCCGTCGCTCCATTGTCAAAAGCATTGATTTCTTCTGTCACAACAATCTCAAGTTAGTGCATTGCACACTGAGTTAATTGATGAACTGACCTCATGTAGTAAACGGCCAGACGATCGCCTGGTTGATTGTGTACAGGAGTAGGTGACAATTAAGTTAGCTGGAAATTCTGGTTACTGTGTAACAGTCACGCAGCTTTGGGGTTTAAAGATCGGCTGACCGTACACTAACCAGACTAATTTCCACTGATCAACTACCGCTTCGATAAAATCGAAAGAGGCGGACGGCTCAAAGTGTAGTCAAAAGGTTGCATATAACATGGACACTGCAGCGTCAGTGGGGTATGAATCATCCATTGGATTTTACTACGCTCTCGTTTGCCAGGATGTGCGCGCCAAACATAGACTCCGATTGGTGAGTGTCAGTGTATGCTAATGCCAAAAGCCAGACAGATTACGAATATCTTCATTTAAATGTGTGACAATGGTAGTGCTGGTTTTGTGCAAGACTTCGTTCAAATGATCCAGAATCACGAAGGGACTTCAGTTACTTTACAACAGATTTACTCGTGGCGTTGATTTTAAAAAGTTTGCGGACTTACACCTTCGTGGTGCGATACTATTTTAGTCAATTTCGTTTCCCTTCAAAAGCCCCCTGGAATATAATACAGAATTCAAAAGCTTATGCGCTTAGAGTAGTTGACCTTTTTTAATATGTCTATTTCGGGATAAGTCAGTTTTACCTTCTTCTTTATGAATCGAGGACAAAGGCTCAGACTAAACACGCCGTCGATTAATGTTGCAGCAAGTAGATTATTCATTTCACAGGTTACTATTGGTGCAAAGTCAGTAGTGTAAATTTTACGTCATTTTCTATGGGAATGAACTCACTTTGGGGTGCGATCGTCCGTTCTTTGGAAACCACTGAACTCCAAACATTTCTAGCGGGATCACGTCCGTGAGTGGATTGCTGACAGAATGGATGCTGCAGATCACTTAGATTGGCGCAAACCGTCAGATACAGGCCAGTAAAGGTCAGAAGGCCCAGTGCACGGAAATAAGTCTCTCCAAAATGAAATTCGATCACTAAACAAATGTTTTAATCAACGCAGATAGATGTTATGCAGCACACTGGATGAGAACAAACATATATAGTGAAAGTAATCAAGGGATTAATTTTTATGATTGGCACAACATTAGTATCGGTCAAAAGTTGATGTAACAAGATGAAATGAACCGAATTAACGATAATGCCACTTGTCGGGTACTTCAGAATAGGTGGTTTGAACTACCACCTCTGGACCACCAAAATACTACGAAATTTGCCGAGGATGTTACCAGGTTCTAGTGACTATAGGTGAACAGGATAAGGCAATTTAAACTTAATGCCATATTACTCAGTAGTATGGCAAGGTTACAACACTAGTTATATTTGTTTGAATACTAGGTGTTTCTTTGTATCAGATGAATAATATTATAAGCAACCAGTTTTGCGTCATTCATTTTGGTGGAATGCTCACTAAAACTTTGAGTTGAGCCCATGAATTGCACTGGCGTAAGTACCCACACAGTTGCTCATCCGATCAAGGTTTTAGATCGATAGAAGACCCAGCTGAACTCTACGTCCATGTGAATGATTTTGATTTGCATGTATTACAACTGCATCAACACTCAGTAATTAATTCTATTTTTTTCTCAAACTACTGTTACCTGGTAGTGAATGGACGATTTGACAACTTTTGTAGTATAAGGCAGGTTGCACCAACAATCAGGAATCTAATAGACTACAAACGTGCTTGAAGTTGTCCAGTCGTTCACTTGAGCCAGCTGAAACCAATGCATGCATTCCATGCGACATCATTTAGTATAATCGACCCAAGATTCTTAACAAATGTTGACGAATTAGATTAGTTGAAAACAGTGTGGGTTTGACACTGAATCACAGACGGCTCCATAATGGAATTTAAATAGTTTCAACCATTTTTTAATCTTCGTATGTAAACCGTAATTGCCACATTGTTTACACAGAATCGTGCTCCATTGCAATCGTTGGGGCAGCACACACACCTTATCACCGACTTATTCATATAAAGGGGCCGACTGGAAAGTCTATGGGAATGCGACAGTTGCGATCAATTTTGGGTGATGTTCAGTTTGAAATTAACCAAATCCCTGACTACTCATCAGTTATCCATATAAGCTGGTATCGTCAGACCTATTGTTATTTCAGTGGAGTTCACACCAACCCGCTGTTCCTTCACACGCTTGAACTGGAGTTTACAACCCGCTTTTGAAAGGGGGCGATATCTCTACCTGCCAACACTGTTTATTCAAATGCAAAATTGTGAGGAAATGTGGGTGATGCTCAGTTTGTGGCACAGAAACTTCAATCTGCTTATCAGTCCTGATGAGCTATTGAATAAACATGCCATGTGACGAGCTTCATGTAACTGTTGGCGCGTTCACTCTTTTTCCGTTCAAAACTGCCTCCGTCCTCGAGAGAAAAAAGAGTGATTGACTCAATCCTACATAGCGAAACTGTTCAGAGCGGTCGAGAGGTGACCTTGGTTAGTATTTTATCAGTTCGGCTTTTATTCTCCTATGGCCATTAGTGACCCTAACTAATTTTTTTCGGTAACTGTTCTATTTGATGTTTCGGGAATGTGTTTTGGTCACTATATCTAGAAATACTTTGTACTTTCTGGGCTACCGTTGCACAGGTTTCGGGGCGGGACAAAGCTGTTTTTTTATACGCGTCTTTTGGCTTGTCTTGGGAGGAAACTACGGGGACAGTCGCAGCACCTTCCGGGACCAAGATTTTTCGCGTTAATTATTACCGGAAGAGAATCTGCTTTTTGTCAAGCGCATCATTATATCGAGAACGAACCAGCGTATCGTCTGGAGGGTTTACAACAGTAACCTACTCGCCAAAGCCTGTGACTAGGATTATTGTAGATTAAATATTCCATTATCCCTCCAAATTCAATTTCAGACTATTCATTCGTTTCAGTTCATTCGATAGGTTTGAACCGGAATGAAAATCGTTCCGAAATGCGCAATACGATATGTTTAAACCAGGTATATTTTATAATATGACCTTTACAAAGGGATTATAAGGCATTTCTGCAAAAACATGTAAAGTAACCCTATTATTTGAATATAAGAAGCCCAGTATCATCACCAACGTCCCAGTGTGGTTATGTAGGATTGGTAACATCTCGGGCTGTAAGCTAAGAAAAATCTGAACATATATATATGGTGAAAGCCAGAATATCGTCGGACTAGAACGTGGTTCCCAATCAATTTTCACTGGAAAATACTTGTGCGGCTAGCGCGAACACAGACGCATCTTCGAGTAATGATGAACAATATCCATAATAAAGTACCGTGTAATAAAACTGATGATCTTCGAACTTACTCGATCAACGACCTGAACAGCTGTTTATTAGGCTGTAATAAACAAACACAGCTTTTTCTTATATTCGCCAAAATGACAGACAAAACATTGTCGACCAGAGCTATAATAGCAGACAACCAGTCAGCATGGTGGGAATACCAGCGAGCGGTATAATGCCGACCACGTGCTGTGCGCATCACAGATGATGTAGGATTATCGGCAAACAGGCGCACTTGAATCAAAAACATGTTTACCCGCTGGCAACAAAGAAGAATTGATGAAACAACAGCAAAATCTGTCATTAAATCAAAGGTGGGGTTAGTCAGTCACTATGAGAAACATGAATGTTCACAATGGTCGATAAAAAGCAAGCAAACTAATCTGACAGCAAGTTGAGGATCAGCTCTATTAATGTAGTGTCATGCCTGTTGGCACTGTTTCGTGGGAACTTCAATCTAAGAGTGAAACCGCTCACTGCGACCCCCGGAGTGGAGCCAGTAATTTCGCAGCTATTGACCACCAGTATTGAAAATTACTGTAGTTTCTTTTTATGGATTCCATTTACGGCTCAAATATCTGAATTTCGATTTATTTAATAACCAATATGTCAGAAAAAATTTGGACTATAAAATGGACCTCTAAAATGTAAGGTTGACATACACTGAAGCTTGTTATGCATGACATAAGGTTAACGCAGTTTCGTTACTTCTGATTTTTATAAGGCACCTAAAACGGCTTGTGGTCGTGAATGTAATTGGATACTTCGTTTCCTAATGTTAAAATATAGTAACGAGTAATTCCAGCGCTTATATCCGGTTACTGCCCCTATGGTGAAGCAAGCGGATGCCCTTAACTGGTAGCTCAAGCTACGTACATAAACTAGAAGGCGCGTTTACTGTTACAAGGAAAGTTCACTGGACAAAACATTCATTGCCTAACTTGTAACAGCTTGAATTCTAAGTAGAATGCAACAGTCTAACAACTTCAGGCCAGTTATTTATTAACAGGGAGTAGCTCCGATTTGATGAGCTGTGAGGAATGTACATGGACGGAGTGTATGTCGAAAAGCGCTACCTTGCCACATGGACGTTGCCACAAGAATCTTCCCGCTGTTTCGCTAATTCGTACTTGTACGAATTTTAAAACCAACGAAGTTTTAGAATGAACAGCATAATGAACTGTACTAGGATTGACGCCTGAGTTGCAAATCGACAAACTGAGTTCAACACATAAGAAAAGCTGATTTTATAAAGATGTAAGCCAAGCATGACGTTAAATCTGACAGGGATATGCACTACTGATGGGCTGCATCAAGAGTAGAATTCAAATAGAGAGCCTGTTTGGGAAAAGAGCTAGTGTCGTGATCCAAGAACGCGGATGGCACAAGGATTGTTTATTCGATAAAGCGATACACGCGTTAAGCATTTAAACAAAACCAGACACAAAACCACTCAGTTGCATGCGGTATTCGGCCTCAGACCGACGTGGCTGCTACAGACGTCAATGCTCAGTTCCATTAAATAGCATGGACCATTATGGGCGATGCTGCACTTTGATGCTCCTTCTTGCATTCTTCCTGTGGCTTGTACAGTGTCAAAATATATGCTCTGCACCTACCACTGAATAGCTGCGGTATGAGTAGTATAATACGGTCGCTGATCTTTATTGCACTAGTTACAAGGTATATGAGGTTGAAAAAGCTGTATTCATTTACGAGTGGAATGCACTTCTTGTTAACCAATAGCTGGAGCCTAGTTCGTCAACTTTGCTGACTTCTGTATCTTCAATTTGAAGACACGATTGCGTCAACACTCAGTGGGATGCCTTGACGCGGTGGTGAGATATGGTCAAAGCCTATAGTAAAAGGATGACGGACAACATGAGCGACCTAACAAGTCAGATCTCAACGAAGTAGGGCCAACAGGCGAGAAAGGGGCTGACTGGGAATGCGAAAACTGGGATCAATTGTGGATGATGTTAAATTTGAATTTAACCAAAGCCCCAACTACACATCAATAGCTTAAAGTTATTACACACTACTGATTTCTATACAGTAGTCATGTTCAATCATCTTTATTACTGATGAGAAGTGCAGGATTGGATCATATAAATTGAAAACTTCATACAGTTGATCGCAGCTAGGATGTTCCCAAAAGCTGTAGTCAGCCCCCTTCGAATAACACTCTTGTAGTCGAGTTCCGTTCGTGTGAGAGACAGTCATTATCGCATATTAATTCACTTTGTATTTCGCTGCGTTGCATTACACCGTGGCCCAGCATTTATCAACCTGTAATTGTAATGAAAATTCGCGCGCTTACAAAATTTCGGTTGTATATATTAGCACTCAACTATGGTTTCCGTTGCTGATTAGTATTCTGTTGCAAAGCCCAAATTCGGGTTGTCATTTGCTGGTGGTTTGACAACCAAGTTGTTGGTGAAATACTAGAGATAATTTCTCATGATTTGGAGCACGAAATTGCGTGAGATTCAAAATGCACATAGATAAGCTTTTTCTGAAAAAGCGTCAAAATTTGAGAAATGAAATCAACCTTTTCACCAACTGAACAAAAGGCTGAAACATCTATTTGGTTAAGTCTATCGTGGGGTCCCACAACCGCGGTGGTCTCAGTAAACACTGGTTGCATGACTCATTGTTTGGAGTTGATCGTCCGCGATTAGTAGCGACATCGTTAGGTGGAAACCACACTAAGAGTCACTTGGTTGATCAGAACTGAATCATGTACATGAGTAATTCGGTAGTTATTGTCAGTTGTTTGCTGTAACTAAGCACAAGTTTTTTCTGGGAAGCCATTCGCATTTGAAGAACTGGATGATACAGACCATAAAATTCGAAGACATTGAACTTTGCGACCTAAATGTTGTCATCGTGTACAAAATTCAGAAATAGCCATAACGTTTGCAGTACAGGTTCAGAAGCACGTGAATTCAGCATCGTATTTCATAGGGGCAGTTACTTCACAGGAATTGTATTTTACGGAGGCTCATTTCCGAGAGTCCGTGGTTGACCCCGTATACTTCTCAACCTATTTGAGGCACTCCTAGTCACTTTTTGTTTACCTTTTGCTGTCTGAATTCCTCATACTTCAAAGTCTTAATGATGTGCCATAGCTAATCTAGTTTCGTCACGACCGACGGCCAGCTGCCATAACATAGAAACTGATCATCAACCCGCCCGTTTGCCTGACCCAACGTCAGGCACATAGGTTGCACATAATGTGACTATTATTCTCCCGTTGGCCCAAGAGCAAGAATTTTGTATCATGTAATCCGTGAATACTGAACTGATCACGCGGTTGGATTGTGCGATAAGCATATCCAATGTACACCCTTCTGTCCAGCTCTTCATTTGCAAGTATACTGTTCATTTTCTTCTGGGATTTCATTACTATTTTTTGTTGGGCTTGGTCTTATCTGTACAGTAGGCTTCCAAAAATATCCATCATTCCAACATGACTGGAAACCGGCAGTTACTTTGCCCACTTCATTCTTTGCAGGAGCCATGCCTTTCGAAAAAATTACACGGCTGTCGCATCTTTCGAAAAACGTCCACTATTACTAATCAGCAGTTGGTGGTTCTATCAAGATAAATGAAAAACTGCCCACAATTATTACTCTTTCGCATTCTGGTAATTTTCTACAAGTCTCACTCAAAAACGGCTAAACTTGTGCTTCTAACCTGTTAGAGCTAATTAGTAATGCATATCATTGCCGCAACTGTGATTTAGACCCTGATTCTTCTGCTTGTCAAGCAAACGAGTAGACAACTTCTTCAATGACCTCCAGTTCGGCACAACGGAAGTGCCACTTTTAAATGTTAAGTTATGTTCACTTGTTATTAAGAACCGATCTGAACGTGAGATGTTCAGTTTGGGTCAATGCAATCTCAACTGCTTGTCACTACTTGAAGCACTAGTTAACAAGCCAAATGTCTTCCACGACTTCCAATATCGTATGAGACTACAGGCAAGATAAAAGTCTTCCACAGAGTTCCTGATGCCCTTCATTCGACGGCAGAGTTAACCGAATGGATTCATTCAGTGATTCGCTACAGTGTTCGTTTTTCTGGCGAACTTACATGTTGGATTGGGCGCGCTCGCTCTACTCATTGTGATTCGACACAACTCGCAGTGGAGTGGGGAGCCCAGTTTTTTCATTTCGATAACATCAATCACGCAACACGAAGTGAATAAACGAATGATTAAATGCTATTTAACTATTTGAGGTCAACATGAGGGGGATCATAAGGGGTTCGATCTGCTGTACATTTGTCAGTGTGCTTGGTTTCAGTCCGGAAACCCTCGTTCGTGCTACTGAGGCGGGCTGATCCGTATGTGCTTGTCATGCAGCTTTGATTAACTACTGTTACAGTTCAAACTGAGTTAGCCAAGGCTAC
The DNA here is from genome assembly GCA_013368495.1 of Paragonimus heterotremus. Lineage (NCBI taxonomy): Eukaryota > Metazoa > Platyhelminthes > Trematoda > Plagiorchiida > Troglotrematidae > Paragonimus > Paragonimus heterotremus. The sequence goes on from LUCH01002579.1 coordinate 22,627, forward strand.
TTCTGTTGACACACTTGCGTACACACAGGCAATTCCAGCTTGACTCTGATGTTTTCTAACCCACCTTGTTTTTGAAAGCAATTTTTTGTATGCCTATTGTTTTGAGCAAGTCATCATTTAACTTGCTCCGTCAGTGCCACAGAATGTGTGAGGGGCTGAGAAACCTGGTTTATGCAACTTGTTTGCATTGGTGTCCACGCCAATTAGTACAGCGACATAGTTGGTCAGGAAGAGAAGGCCATTTTGAGATCTGCACAGCAGGTCTTCAAGGCGTGTCGAAGCCAGAAATGATTGCCTGTTAACGGCGAGGTATATTCGACCGATGGTCCATTGGAGGTGCATCGATTGTATGCGACGAATTTGCAATCGATTAGTCACCTAGCCTAGAGAACCACCACAAATGGTGTATAAGGGGTCATTCGAACTTCGCACAATGATATCGATCTTGTGGACGTTGGTTACATGTACGGACGCGTAACCGCGTGCTAACCGCACAGAAATCACATACACCTGTGTACCCGTGGAAGCATATGCATAAACACTTTGTGCGTGATTTGGAACATGGTTTTGTTACTAATTGTCCGGATCGGAGGTTGCGCAGTAAGTTTGCATTTCGCTTTTTAACCCTTAACTGTTAACATCAGTTTGTTCCAGGACTGAGGGCTGGTATTAAACAAGCATAATCAATCAATGGTTTGTTTCGACTTTTGGTTGCACCCGGTTAATTAGATGGACACAGTTAATCACGTGACCAATCAGTACTGGCGACACGACTGCGATGATCGAACTGGAATCGATACGTTTGTCGATGAACGACACAGAGCTAGTATTCCACTCCCGGTTTCATCCTTCTATTTGGAACCAGTAATTAGATGTGGTAGGTGGACAGTGATTCAATCAGTTGGTGGCCATAGAATGTGTGATCTCACCAAGCAGAATATGGAATCTGTGAGCATCACTTGGATAACCTGGCAGGATTCATGTCCTGATCAGTTAACTGTGGCTACACTCAGTTTGTAACGTAGTGGCTGACAATTTGTGCTTCAAATTTATTTATACGATGGACTTATTCTTGATCATACGGGCTTATGAGCGAACAAATCCCATTTCGGGTCTTTTTCAGACTATACACCTAGGTGGGATCGTAAAGTTATGCCAGAGTTCCCGTGATAATTTTAGGGTAAGAGGAATTTGTCTACATCTGATGGCCTCTGAAACCTTAAGTTCGTTAGATCCAGTTCAAGATGAGAGGACATGTCGTGAAATACCGACAGTCCACTTATTCCCTTCGGTAGCGTGAACCAAATCGTTGACACTGTATAATCAAGGTATGTCGAACAAAAAAGCAAACAAACGTAAGGCATGGGACCAGAGGACAGTATCAGTCCCACGCCACTGAGGATGACTAAGTCAGCACTTTGTACGTTCATTGAACTGACTGATATTGCTTGATCAGCCTAGCTTCCGTGAGTATCAAGTTGTTCGGGAGGACGACATGACTCAGTCGACCAAATGGCCCGTCTCCAAAATACATTACACTCTCGGCGATTCTGTTTGCTCGTTCAGATGCTGTGTTGTCAATGTCGGTTACATTATCATGTGCAATAATCAGTGAGGGTGTGAGCTGATGCACACGTCACCGTAGCTTAAAGTGAGTTGGCAGTTTATATGATTAAGAAAATTCCGATGGATTGTGATCGAGAGCAAGGAAAAAGAACTTGCTACCAGACTGCGAACAGTAGCTCTCCATCAAATGTTAAGCTTATCTACACAGGTCGAAATGTAACTCCCTTTGTAAGACCCATTCTGCATTTTTTTTGGATTATCTGAAGTGGAATTTAGGCTAGATGTCATCTAAATTGAATCTTTATGCATATATTTACCAGATAGCTGTTGACCAGTTGAACATCCATCGTAAGATATTTTACTTTATCATGTTGCCTCAAAGTGATATTCTATGCATATGTTGAAGTTGAGAAGGGGTGTGTGCCCTTATTTATCGTCAGGTAATCAAACGTTACCCATCATTTTTGGCTTATTTGTCAACTGCTCCATTCCACATATACACAAGCTAAAATCTTAAAACATTTTTCAATGAGATGTTGTGTTACTGGGATAACTGGTTATTCCGGTCAATAGGATAACTGATCTATTCTGAAAAGAACGAAATCGTCTTCTGTGCATCGAGTTCACGCAGTACCGGATAATCGGACCAAGAAACTACTTAATCAGACCAAAGTCTGGCAAGTTTTAAATTTGTACATCCCATTGTCTAATAAAGAATGGCGACACAATACATCAGTTTTTCGGGTATACCAACCTTGTCATAGAACACACCAAATGAGTAATATGCTTTCGTTGACACAGTAACAAAAGTAAACAAAACGACATCAATCGTAGTGTGCTCGCGTGAGTTTTGATGTGGACAGTTTCAGCTAACTGCAAAGCATATATCATCAGGACAAACCAGATGGTTTGTCAGTTTTTTGAGGTTCGTTGCAGCAAATCCTGTTTCCACGAAATGAGAAGATGGAAGAATAACAGAAATCTCTGTTGCCGTTCCATGAAGGGATGTAAAACCTACATGCTGTCGTGGTCTTATGGCAAGATATACTCTGCTACCGAAGCCCTGATTTTACCCTACTTTCTTCAGAACACTAAGTTCCTTGTCCTCATTTCTACAACTAAATGGAGTCATTGCGTCAGCACAGACTACCACTTGATCAAACCTTCAGCGCGGGTCTCAGTGTCATTTCCAAGAATTTCATCCATAAGCAAACTCTTTAAAGTTAGGGTTCATATTTGAAGTTACCATTCGTTGTTAATGTTCATTTGCAACTCAATCGCCGGCCTGAATGCTTAAACGCCTTAAACTATAAAGCGATGGCTAAACTTTTTCGCAAAGGCTAACTCGCCTCTCGAGAGGACAATGTCGCAGCAGCTGAGAAACAATGGTGTAGTCATTTACAACTATATCTGAATCTATGAAACTATGTGTGTGTGTACTAACCTCTTCTGCTATCTTCGAGTGATAGTCAGACTCGTGTTTTGTTCCGGAGGAATATGCTGAATGGGATTTCGGACTTTCCAGGTTGAACCATGTAAGATAAGCCAACTGGCAGCGGCCAGACCAAACGCAGTTAAGCTCATAGGTATTTATGTCGCATTACTGACTGCGCAGGTGTGTTTAAACAGTGAGACACGAACCTATGAGTATACAGCAGAACTATACTTATGGTTGTATTACTGTTACCTTCCGTCTGGCATCTGTTTCAGATTAGCCTGTCACAGTGACGGAAACCAAATGACGCCTTGAAAATTATGAACACTGCTGGGTCACGGCAGTACCGGACGGCTGTGAAGGCGCATCGCACTGATCGCCGTGGAAGTGAGCCGCTACGCCGTTGACTTCGCAACCTTGAGTAAAACAAAGTTTACAGCTCAAGGCGATCTTCGAGAGTTGGGTGCTTGGTGTACCATCTACTGGATAGGTTACTCAGCAGAATGTGCTTGGGAGTAGGGCGAGGTTTTTGAAGTCACTGACTACAACAATTATTTTATATTAAAAGCTGTGCACGGCATCGTCACTCGAATCATATTCAGATACCTTGGACTTCGTCAAGGTAACCCTTACACATTTATTGTTTATAGTCCAGCTATATGTTACATCTACGACAAAGAACCAGTTCTATGATCAGCTGTCCGCTATAGTTCGCACGACACCGGTGAGTGACAGACGGTTTCGCCACAGCGACTTCAATACGTGGGCTGGACGCGACTCAGCAACTTTGCTGGAAACCATCAGACTCAACGGCAATGCTGTGGTCAACGAAACCGTTGATCATCTTCTCCACCTGTATACTACTCACGAGTTAGCCACCAGAAACACCCGATTCCAACTGAAGGCGAGTGATACCACAAAGTGAACTCACCCACAAAGCGGTTACCACCATTTTCTTGACTACGTGATCGTACTACTGTGCGACATTTGCGAGGTGCGTATCGTGTGAGTGATGCCCAAGGCTGAATGTGGCACGGATTATAGGCTGATTAGGACCAGATTATTTATTCTAGTTTGCAAGCTTGTTTATTGTGGATCACCCAGACAGCATGAGAAATTGCATGCTAGTCGTTTATAGAACTGAAGAATGAAGACAGTACTTCAATGCGCAGTTGTCGTTCTTCTGAAAGACATCCCCATTTTCACGACACCTGACGGTATGTGACAACATCT
>LUCH01002579.1:28354-65853 GCA_013368495.1 Paragonimus heterotremus
CTTGCACTTGGATTCCACATCAATGAAGACATTGTTGATAATTGTGCAGAATTCTGCTGTTTGAATAACAATCTGTCACCCGTTTGTTTGTGACCAGTGAGTTGCGAGCATGTGTGGTAAAAGTTGCCTCTATTTTCGGATGATGCAAACGATGCAGTTTTACTGCCACCTAATGGCGCTTTCTACGCCATTGTGCTTTAGTGAATCTTGGAAGCATTATCAAGGAAATGTGGGTTATTTGAGCGGTTTCCCCGTGCAATGTCTGAAGCGTATTTTGGGTATTCGGTGGTCGGACCTGATTCCAAATACTGGGGTACTTCGGCGACCGGCTACGGACGGGATTGAACCTGTGCTGGCGTTGACTCAGCTTCACTAGCTAGGACACGTCCGTATGATGTTGGACGACTGGGTTCCTAACCAGGTGTTGTGTGGGCAAGTGAGAGCAGTTGAGCGATACTGTTGGGATCAGAATTGAAGATGAATCTACCCAGTTCATTCTTTTGGGTTGTAATATGCCTTGGGAAGATTTAGCCTTGAGCTGGACTGTATGTTAGAGGGCGACCTAGGCGTCGGAATGCTTAATGAGCGATAGTTTTACTTTCGTGAATCCAAGCGCGCAGTACTCAGATGATCCATAAGTGGCGTAGGTCGTACTGACATTTGCTGTTCGTCTCCAATTGTTAGATCATTAGCCTACTCATATTTTGGCGAAGATCTGTTAAGTAGATTACGATTTTTATTACTTTTTCCACTCATGCGCTCACGTTTATGAACCGGAATTCCGGTGCACAACTCAGCACGTTTTTCACTTAAACTTCGAGGGTACTTCTGACTAATTCTCTGTGTTTGGTTGCCGCTATCTGTCGTGGATTTGAGTTTGTTGTTTATAGTCCGTTGGCCCGACTTCGTTGACTTTTGACTCATCTGACCTCGCATGTTACCCATTATCCATTGACTTCAGGTCCTAACATTGTCTGATTGCCTCGTTAATGTACTATACTGAATGTGGGCGTAACTGTCTGTCCAAACCGGTCACCTATCACTCTAACATACTGTCAACAGAGATGACTTGCACGTTAGGCCCAAACAGATTGCGTCTGTTATATCTATTTTTCGTTTATATCAACCAACTATCCTCATCATTTGGTGAATCACGTGTTTCGTTCATCACATACTTCAGCCATAGTAGCCCTTATGTTTAATTTTTGTCAGTTTTGCTTCGTTTGATTCTGGGTCGAACTTCATTTTCTCGGTCTCTTCTTAATCCTATCTGGAATGCAGTAGTGTGTACCTATATGTCGAACTACTTGTCTGAGATTTCCAGTGTCTTTCTTCTGAGGTTAGATGCTATCGTTGAAGTACCTCTGTTAGTTTGTATCCGAAGGATGAGAAGTTCATTCTCCCATTGGCTTAACGTACGGTTAACCAACACCTGCCGATTGGTCCACAAACTATATGCCGGTCCTATCCCTTCGGGTTCACAATGGATACATGACGTGTGAGTGGAAATATAAGTGGCACAGTGCAAGCCACTTGTAGGATGAGGATATGTCAGCCGTGAAAAATAGTGCTTGTGTTCGTAGTTATGTATTTTCACCTACCTATTGACGGCTTGTTAGAATGAAATGGCGTCTCATGCCAAGTATCGACCGCGGTCGTAATGGTGCAGCCCCGCTTTCTACAACATATCTCTTTGAAGCGAGATTTCCGACGACTAAATCAATGAACAGACTAAATTCCTAGCATCATCTATACTGTGCTTTCACCGTAACTGTAGAACCGCGATTTGATAAACTTTTCGAAAAACTGTTGTTAATGGAAAACTGTTAGGAATAAGATAGATCTAGGTCTAGGAACATTAAGCCACAGTCCAGTTTGACGTATCTAACTCCATTCATGCTATGCAAATGTCACATTCGTCGGAATACTTTTTCCCATCCTCAAGTTGCACTCGAATTAACAATTTTTCTTAAATAGAACAGTATTTTCGGTGGTGTATGGACTGAATATATGCATTATAAGTAGGCTGATGTCTTCATATTATTTGTGGTCTTGTCCTACAATATTGTAATTCGTGTGAGGTACATACTCGGTAATTGGTTGGTCGAAGTGTTGAGATTCACCATCGACACAACAATAGTAGAAATTAAGTGAACTGGTTGAATTGATTCTCGTTACTGAATTTAATCAGAAAATGTCGCCAGCACTGCGCCTTATAACATGCCATGGGTCACGGATGAAACTTTCTCAGAAATGTGTCGCCAACCAAAACAGATAACCTCAGTGATTTTTACTATAATGTTCGGTTGATTGTAAGGCTCACATTCATATGAACTTCGATGCTGGTTTATATCTCTATGAAGTAGTAGACCCTAGCTTCACTCTCCCTAGAGCTCTACATTCTTGTATTTCCCGTAGACTTCACTCCTCTGTGACACATTCTCCAGTCCATTCGTCGGACTGGTTGATCCTAACCCCAATATTTTATGCATAGTGTGCTAAACAGTGCAAGTTTTCTTGTTTGACCAATGAAAGAAATTATGAGTACTAAGGGTTATACACAACTGGACATCCGCTTATTCATGCGGTTAATGAAACAAGTAGAAATGGGCCACGACAAAACTGGATAAATCTAATGAGAATTAATTCTTGCTTTTCGTTTCTTGATTTTAGTTGATCGTTACGTCGTGTCCCTGGAGAAACGTGGGTTAGATTGGGATAACTTCAGCTTCGTCTTAGACCATCCCTCGATTCCGCCGCTAAGCAGAATTTACTAATATTATTGTATGATTATTGATCGAGAACGTCGCAGAGTATCACCCGGGTTTACAGCAACATTATAGCCTTATCCATGGAGGGTATTAACTCTTTGAACAAGCATCAGGTAAGTAATTGATCCGGTGATCACCGGTGGAGTGGTGGGTATCTGGTTTGAATTAGTTGTGTCCCATTAGTATGACGTATGTCACGCAATTGGCCGGGCCAACAACTTGACTCGTTTCCACTATGTGTTTCACAATGGATGAAGTAGAATTTCGGTTTACTTGTTCTGCTGCCGTTATCTGTTACTTCGCTGAGTGCAACAGCCACTTAGGCAGATTTTTTTCATACCAGTCTTTGATTAATTATCTATTGTGCCTATATAAACCACCGCATTTGCACGTACGCCGATGAATAGCTTGAGAGACAGAAAATTTCAGTAGGTTGCTACGGTGAACAAATTGAACAACCATTGTAAGTGTGAGTAGCAACCTCGATTCTGTCGCTGAACCGACAATGATTTTCCACTGAGTTCATTTGTGCTATGATCATCTTTGAACAGTAGTTTTAAGATCCTATTAAGAATCATACAGATAACATTCTCGGTCAATCTTTTCTAGCTATGAATGTTGCCGGACTTCTTGAGATATTCGTCTATTAATAACAGCATTTTTAATCTTTCCTCTTCTCTTTGTAGATTCAAATTACACCAGCGTTTACAAAGAAGATACAACAATCGGCCTAGTAACCCTAATCAGCATTGTTCATATCAGGGCTTACAAACCAGGCCAATTCCGTCAAGCATTGCTTCATGAAAACCAATGGCTATCTTTCCCGGACAGTTGAACTGGCCCGTTTTTAACAGTACACGTCATTCTGCGCCAATTTTTTTATACGATTCAGTCCCTAAATCACTCCTGAAACCAGTCATTACTTAACATTTTGGATACCGTCAAACTATCTGCACCTCGTATGCCATACCAATTCCGGCTGACTCAAGTACATCTGTAGTGATTACACTTGGGAACACTACTGTGATACTAGATGTCAATTCCTGCTGGGGTAGCGCACCGGAGATTAGACACGGTTGAGACAAATGAACCGGCGGCAGTGAGAAGACAAAAACGTAGCTGGTATTCAATACCCTAATGAAGTGAATCAATAGTAGAGAGTATGCTATCGCGAAGTGATTGACAATGAAAATACTTCGTCCTCTGACTGAACTGTCTGGGCAAACGAAAGCTGAGTACACAGGTACAACGTATAACATCACAGTTAGCTCACTGCATCAGAGATCCCGGTTGATCACCGGACAATATTCCTACGCTGTGGTCCGGACGTCAGCCACATTTACCTAATCATCACAATAAAGGTGCCGGACCTATCTGATTATCCGATCCGTAAACGACCCTTTCTTTTTACAATGCACGTGATATGCTCGGCTATTCACTATCTGGACCTTAGTTATAACAAGTCTCTTCGACTTCAGTCACATCCCTGTACAGTAGGTCACCGTGATGTTGAGGTCGATAGTTAATGTGTTGGTAAAATGTGTGGACACGCGCAACAATAACACTCATCCACTTCGAACACGGACATCGAGCTGCGGACAACAGTAGCAATGGAGTGGACAAGAGTTCTAGGTGTCGCAAAAACTTGTAGTGTTAATCGAGGCGCTTGTTTTGAAACTGATTTAACTTTGCTGAAGTCATTCGCACACATTTACTCCAAGCCTTTACAACTTATATATGAAAATCAAAATAAACTACGCAAGTCAGCATATATCTTACAGGATTTGACAGATGGCGACCAACCGAAGGATTTGCAGTATTGGTATATGCGTGAGTGACGCACTTTGCTAACCACTGATGAGTGCGCCCAGTGATTCATACTGGGCCGCGGTTTGAGTAGGATGTTCCAAGGAGGTAAAAGGTTTGCACGCACTGTTTCTGAACGCACAGACAAGATCGTAGAGTCTAACGACCACTGTACCTGTTGGTAACAGTCGCACTCTGATCGAGCTGGTTTGGACCCTTTCAACCTTATGAGTGATTCCGAAATTATGGTTTAGTTCTACTGATGGACATACCGGAGACTTGGTTAATATGATTTGGACAGAAACCAAGTAGGATAGCGATCTTCACACTCACGCAGATTTTGCAACCAACCTCCCCCCGACTGAATCAGTAGACATCAGTTTCGTTCTTGTCAATGTCCACCAATAGTGTCCTTCCTTACCTCGATCAGGAACTGAACGGTATTCATTGGTCTTTGGTTTGGACGTAAATACAACTACGAGCAGCAGATCTTGTTTATATACGTTTGTTATAAACACTTGAATGACCTGCTGAAATTATGTTTCACCATATTTGAACAAACGGGGTGTGATTTTATGTTTATTCATTATATGGCAGTCATCCTAAAACATTTGACTGGTATGCGTTGTCGTGAATTCGTGGAAGCTCACATGTGACAGTAAGGTTCGGCTGAACCTTGTTACACTGTCGAATTTGTGACCAGTTTCGAATAGCCTGCGTCATTTCAGACATCCATCTACTCCACTATCAATGCTTGAACTGCGTCTGGATCACGGGCTCATGTACCGGGTGTCCGAGCTCTCACTCACGTTGGTATCTTATTGAACCGGCTTCAGTAACCTGGGGCATGTGATGATTGTTCTGAACATACCACTTTTATCACTACAGTTAACTGTAGCAGTTTATAACCATTAACCAGCCAAATTAAACCATTATGAGCAGAAGGCACGTGTGGCCGTCTGTGTACAAATGCTAAGAGCGCCGGTTGTTCACGCCTTTCTGACTGATTTCTGGTCAGATGAGTTTTAATAATGTAGTGTACCCGAATCATCCTTATCTAGATGCTGAAAAAAATTAACCCATTTATAGCTCCACTGGTTTGGCTGGGTCATTCCTCGCTATCCGGTTCCAACAATCCGGTGGATTCCATGATTTTCTTGGACGACGTTTGCAAACAACACCGCTTCACTGTTTATTAGTAGAGTTGGTTGCAGTAGGAAGTAAACATCGGTCAGCTGAAGGAAGCGAGCTGGCCGTATGTGCGGTCCTCGAGGTTCCGACGATCATTGTATCATATTCTTCAATGGTTTTCCCAACCACCTTTTCGGGGTGCTTATTGTACTTTGGAGAAATCCCTAGAATAACCGTTGTTTTTGCTTTAAAATGTACTTAAATCATCCTGAATGATGTTTACAAAGCATAAGACTGTCGAATCAGAGTACACTCCTTGTGAGTGATTACCCGGCCTCATGAAGATGTTTGTTATCTAGTCAGAGTGCATGAATAGGGTAATCTGGACCTCAGGTAAGGACATGCAGACACAGTCAGGCTTTAGACATATGAACTAACAGAATGGCCAACAGATAAACACTAAACTGTTGACAAAGTTTTGACAAACTCTTTCACTTTACTACAAGAAAGAAACCTGATTTAACTTGTGCAAATAATATTCAAGAAAAAAATCAAACAATTTCAACTACGTTTCCCATGTCGAAGTATAGTATATGGGAGCTTCAACAAACAATTCAAGCATAAAACTACAAGCGTCAGTTTCCTCCGACTGATTTTTACAGCTGGTTAATCCAATTCTTTGTGGCACACCGTGAAACAAAACTTTCTGTTAAAATTGTTTTTAACAAGGAAGTCTTCGTTTTAAGATTTCGACAACTTCTTACCGAACACATTCCGTATCTCGTTTATTGAAATCAATTTAGATCGAACCGGACCTTTGGACAACGACTATCAATGAAAAAAGTTTTCATCTGAACAGAACACATGTTATACCATACCTGTTGAGAGCAAGGTTTGACGAACTTTGCCACATTTTTGGTGAACGAGCTTGCAAAGGTTTGAGGCCATGAACACTCATTCGACAGCACAAAGGTTGAATCTAAACTTGTTATCGGTTCTGACTGCTCATTGCACCCTACTGAAAACGCAAGGGTTAAAACGTCAGCTATAGGGCACATCATACAAGGAATATAAATCAACTTGTGTCTCTTACATGGTCAGACAGTAATAACCTATTCGTGTTCGCTTGAGCCATTTATAATTACACAGTAAAACTATTATTATTGAACTACTTCTAATTTACTCGACAAATCAGTTGACTGTTAATATTTACCAGTGCAAAAATTTCCTGGAATAACGGGACAAAACCCCAGACGTACGACAACTTAAATTTATCAAAATTCTCTATCACTTGTCAGTGGACAGTAAAATTGCCAAAATCTCCTCACGAGTAGAGCTGGCAAACTGTTTCAAGCTTTTGTTAGCATACAGTTCGTTCTAACTTTTTCCGTTTGTCCATTTATTCACTCCACCAACTGTGGTTGCTTCATGTTCATAAATTGTTAATCGGTCTGTTCCCTGGGCTATTTACTGCAATGGTAGTAACAATAGTAAACGCTGGACGTAATCATCATTCGGCAGAGTTCGTATCCAACTTACCTGAACCCAGTGTGGTTCTCTGAACCGCGTTTTTACCCACAAGCTGATACTATATTCCTAATCAGGCAATGTGTTGTGTGTTTAGGTGTGTTGTAAAAATCTCACACTCCAATATGAAAATACATGCTACCCAGTATAGGTATGCATACCAAGTTTTCAGGCAAAAAGAACCTCCTCCGTAAACTCAAGTTAATCTATACAACTATGAGTATAGATCCAAACCGTGCAACGGCAACGTAACGTACAGTTCTGATTTTGACTTCCTTGAAAGAAATCACTCTTTACTGACATGAGAGGCAAGGGGACACACAAGTCGTGTTTTACTGTTCGCAGTATTGACCGGCCACATGTGAGGTCCTGCACAAGCAACTGCTACCCGAAAATAACAAACACCGTGTTGTGTTTGCGCAAGCAGATAACATGGCCGACACAACAATGACACAAGAACGTATTCAGCTTCAACCCAGGCTTTCGTGGTCCTCGTGATTGGAATTATTTACTCGTGACTAAACGCGACCATCACCAAGAGAATTGTGGCGCAATTTTTCTTCCACGAATTTTTGTCCAAAAAAACAATGTGCTGACGCTCTCACCTGGATAACTTCATTCATATCGGTGATTGAATAGACTTAGTGATTTTGAAAAACATACAATGTAGATACTTACACAAGTTCCCCACCAAGTAAATAAGCGTTGAATACACAAATGATAAAATATTAATCGGTGCCTGTAGGTCAAAATCTGGCCATCACCAATCATTAGTACTTTGCTTCAAAACCGAGCTGTTAGTTCTATAGCCAATGATAACACCTCCTGTCACCAACTCTAAAATATACCACAAGCAGATTGGAACAAAACATATATGAAGAACAATTGATTTAATGAGCACTCGACTGAAGTGGAGTCAGATTAGAAATCGTCCATTACAAGAAAATTTTCACAAGCAAACAGAGATATTAGTAGATAGTTCAAAATTGGAGCTGACAGGACAATTCCCATTGTTCGCATAGAAACTCCATTGGGATATCTTTCATTTCACAAATCGGAAATATTACACAGCGATCAGGGATAACAGACCACATATGGGCAAGGTGGAGAAATTACAGGTGGGATAAGTGTCAGTAACCGGTCCACTGGTATACGCTTTTGTTCACATCAAGAAAAATATATACGCACACTCTTTACAATAAAATGTCACCCAGAGTTTAACATTAGCTCTTTGCATAATTACGTGGTCGAGTAAACGTTACAGGAGTATGAACCGAACGGACACAGGATGCGAAAAGACAAGTACAGTTTGATGACAAAACGAAGAAGTTTGACTCACACAAGTTTTGTAACAATCAGTTTTGCACAAGATTTTGTCCGTCTTTGATAAAATAGTATTCACGGATTATGGTAACGATGGCATATGCATGAACAGTGTGGGACACGTTAAGGTAAATGAACCGGGTCAAAGTGGTTAGAGAGACGACTAGAAACCAAGATAGTAAGGAAAATGGACGTGTGTGTGATTCAGTTGTGCTATTTAAATGACCATGACTAGATGTAGAGGCGCATGTGGATGACTCAAAAAGATGGCAAATTTCCATCACGAATGAGACCAACAGAATACTCAAAGTGACCAAGTTGACTCACATCCTTACAGACGTAGGATAATTTTGCAAGTAAAGTAGTGCGCAGTCAAAAATGAGTTATGTGGGACGACAATTATTGTTAGCAAATAAAAAGTTTTAAAAGAAAAAATGTTCGGTCAACCAGAACGTAAAGCAAGAAAACAAGAAGACAAAAACATTGAAAGAAGTTGGGTAGTTTCACCATTGTTGCGTCGAGACAGGTGACTCAGTTGAGATGAGGGCTGAATTCACCCGGTTATCGTCAGCGATCAGCCTTTTAAGCAAATAAACAATAAAACAGTCTCATCATCGGCTAATCTTATTGCTCTTACATTGGAACTAAAGTAAAGAGAATTTGAAGTAGTTAGACAGGCGCTTAAACTGATAAGCATGTTTGTGGTGTCTGAATGGCGAGGGTTTGTGGCCCTTGGAGAGAAGAGCTCGAGTTGACGAACGACTGAGTCGATGTAGCTTGCTGAGAGAGCTGTGGTTGCTGCATCAACACTCCTAACAGGGAGTTCGGATTGCTGGATCCTGTGGCAAGCTGTGACGGGGGCGTTTGAAACGTTGGGGCTTGAAGGCCCAGATTGTACAGACCCGTGTGTGGTATGTGTGCTGTAGACAGTGTGGCTGACTGTCCCATGGCTGTGTTGGGAGCCAAATCGCCGGAACAGCTAACGGTTGCCTGTGGCATATTGACTACAGAATGTAGACCAGTCAGACTTCCACTAGAACCGAGCATCATTGCTGCAGTGTTTGTGTTTGTCATCCCGTTTGGGTCAATTAGATAAGTCGGCAGATTTGAGTAAGGAGCGATAAGACCAGCAGCCCCAATTGAACTGGACATGAAAGGAGGCATGTATTCAAATCCATTCAAATTTAGGGCCCCTGCACAATCTGCTGATGAGTTTAGGCCGACAGTAGTCTGCGCGCAGGCCTGGTTAGGAGTTCCTGACATTGGCAAGTTATTTGTCTGCGTTTGCAACAGTCCTAAAGAGGGGTTGTTTGTCTGTCCAAATGGTGGTAGTGTCATCGGTAGAAATGCAGCTCCTGAAGGTAGGATACTCGAGCCTAATGTAAGAGCATAATTCGCGGGAAATGCTGAAAATTAGAGGAATAATACAGAAAGCAATTCAGACTGCTCGCTCGTTTTAAGTACCATTCAACAACAATTGTGAACAAAACAAACTAGAGGTAACTTAACCAACTACCTGGGCATGCAGCGAAAGCTGCAGCTGAGAGTGTTGCTAATTGGTGTTCACCGGATAGTTTTATGTGAGAGCTAGTTAACTGCGCCGCATTGTTACTCAGTACTGGAGGTACAGGGTAGGCAGCACACTGAGCCAAGTTCGGAACGGGGAGAGGCGGGTAAATCACGTGTGTGGATGGACCGTAGTTGGGCAGTGCAGCTAATGGCTGCCGTTGGGCATAAGTGATTACACACGACTTTGAAGAGTTGACGTTTCCGTTAGTGATGGTGGGTAAGTCAGCTCCCTCTTGGCTGTTTGTGTCATGTGAACTAGTAGAAAATGACTCAACTCCTTGAGTGTTCTGCAAACTGAAAGGACGTAGGGTTGATAAACTGGATCCAGACGCTGACGTAACTAACGTGGACATACTAGTCCCCATAACTGTGAGCGCACCTTGGGCGTCACGTCGAGCTGAAGCCAGGGCACTTGATGCAGCCATATTGATGGTACATTCATGCAAAGTGGATGGATTCACATTTGTTGGTACGGCACCTACTGACGAAGAGTTTGAAGTACTGATGATATTGGAAGCATTATTTATTAAATTTGTACTTTGAGAAGTGGATAGACTTAAGATTGGTAATGAAACGGTTGGTGGCGGTGTTAACGATGGACCGCTTAGTACTCCTTCGTTAACATTCAGAAATGTTGGAGCGGGAGATTCTTTTGGTGCCGTTGCATTGCAGACGTCTGGAAATGACCGAAAATAAAATAAATACGACGGTTTCATATTCTGCTTAAGAAGAACGCTTCGTCTTTGCGGAAGCATTTATGTCTAGCACTGTTTAAAGATATGGCCAGTGAAACCAGTAGTGACATCTCTTTTTAGGTGCGACTGAACAGCGAACTGATAACAACTCCGCTTCTAACCAAACTTCGTCCTCGGTCAAGTTGCACCTATGGCCTGATATTGTCTGATAACATTTACACCTATTCGAAAAGTCAAATCAGTATCACCTCTCTTTGACTTACGCTGGTGTTTCTCGAAATTGACGGTGTCACTCCCTGAAGGCTCTGTGAGGACACAGCGAAGCGGTAATAATAAATTGACTGCGAGTGGGTCATTGGAGAGATTCTTCAAATTTTTAACCAAGAGGATCTGTGGTTTCCTCTAATTGACTCCCAGGTCGTCGTTTATAAGTTGATGTCGTTACTCCAATTTCAACTGTTGCTTCACCTTTTAAACAGGACTGTAGCATACTATTTGATGCAATCAAATGTACCTCGTCGCCAATGTTTTGATGTCGATATTCGTACAATACACGTTGAATGAATATGACAATAACTCTGCGATAACCTGGAATAGTTTGGATGTCATTGGCCTAGATGAAACTAATAAAACCATCTGTAGACGGAGAGTTTCAAACTGTTTCAAAACCACCAATGAACTCTAAGTTCAGCGTGATGTCCACGGACTTTTCCCTAAGCCTTTTTAAATAAAGTTTGGTTTCAATAAACCCAATCAGAGTGAACTGGTAGTATATATGGAGTGTGCGACGTTGTCGTGGAAAGGAATAATTTCACGCCACATCAAAATCGTCTCAGAGAGTCTATCTGCATACGTACAAAGGTATTGCTAATGCGGCTTCGTACTCCGTAGCCAGCGATTGCTAACTCAACTAAGTTTCATCTAAACAAAAGTCAACGACTCTAATGATGGTGACATGTAAATTGTGACCTGATAAGGACACATTTATAACCAGCCAGCACACGACACGCCGTTTTTCCGAAGTGATAAAACAATTAAAATTGCAATGCACACACGACCTTCATTGACATACAATGCATTAAAAATGGAACCTATTTTACTAGAAACAAAAACAATCAATAGATCAAATACTACATTAAAAAGTTTGTGTTGTTCACGCGACAGAACTTCAGTATGTAATATGATGGCTGCTGATTCGAACAACTATATCATCATATTCAATCGGTAGGAGCAAACAAGAACAATCGTGCTAAAATTCTAGGTTTTGAGTAAACAAAGACATCTATAACCCCTTGTATTCCATACGACTGCGAACAGAGGAAACCTGTCCGTTCCGATCAGTGTTAAACAGTCATAATAACTGATAAGTAATGGGGGATAAATTTTATTGTCATTATTGACAAGGGATTGGATGGTTCGAATGGTACTAACTGAACACCGCTAGCATTTTGGACGAAGTTTTCAGATTCAAATAAAGTTGGTTTTTCCTTTTGATTAGAGCCTATCAAAAGGGTATACCCTCGCGTCAACCATGGGTTGAATGCCGGAGGTAGACGGATGTCACCGTGGAATAGGCTCAGTAAAATCATCAGTCGGACGACTTCTGAGGTTTCAAAATATATTGTCGCACTTTAATGAGTTACGAAGATTGTGACAAAAAGAACAAAACCGAGGTAGTGGGCAACAAACTAAATGGAAACCTTCATCGCCTGTCGAAAACTGATTAACATTTGACGGTATGGTATGTCTCCCACTTGGTCGTCTATTCCAAAACCTTATCCCTCATAAGTGCATTACATTTTTGATGCGTGACTTGTCCATGCTCTAACCCCGAATTGATAGTGTGTACTGGTTGCAACACAAGGACTCAAAATAGTGTCCGAACAGTACTGGTGACTGTGAAGTCCTGATTGCGGAGTTATCAATCCATTGTAGCACGAAAATCGTTGTCTCCCTTTAGCAGGCTAGGCCAACCTGAGACTTATTCAAAACCGAATGTAGCTGAGCATCTGTATATGATAATTCAGCCGTGTCTAATGTGTGGGCGAGTCACACACAGTGGCCAACAAGGTCATTTTATGAGAAAGTGAATCGAAATTCTGATATGTTAAGGTTATATGCTACTTTTGGCCCTTAACAAGAGAGAAGCCTAGACATTGTGCTTCATTTCGGAAGTAGCTGGCTGGAAATGTTTACTTGCATGCAAAAGCTGTGATCTACTGTGATTAGGGTTCAATACATAACAAAATCGTTCGTATGTCGAAGCTAGATGAAGGCTTTCTAACAGTGGTATATGCCAACAAGATTTTTGTCTTCTCCATGTATCCACTTTCTACAGTGGTTGGCAAATCATGACGGGCACAGCGCCGTTCCTAAGCTACTGACGAACAGTTTACATGCACAAACTACTCCATAGAAGTGATACTGACATGCTGTTCAACACTGAGCAGATCCCAGAAATTGCCATCAACCCACTGACCATAATCTGAGGGACTAAAAATGGAGACTGACAAGTTACATTCTCACTGGCTGTCAGACATGGGACGGTGTTTCCTTTTCAGGTTCAACGAGGTTAATATTGATGAGTCTGACAGGCGGAATCGGAAGACAAGCAAAATCGCTCAAAACACACTGTGATCTTACCGTCAGGTGATATTGGTTGGTTGTATTGTAAATGCAAAATGGCTGTTTCACATGCTCCGATTTTTGCCTCTTCTGGTGTGGCATAGTAACGCGGGGTTTGAAATTGCAATCTCAAGTTAGGTAGTATTACCTAAAAAAAAAGTACAAGGCACAAAGAATGTTGAGAACCATGGTCGGCTCAGTGAAGCTCCAACTTATATGCAAACGAATGAGATGCAATGAATCGGCTACGCTAATGACCAAAGAAAAACATTGAGGTCTACTTTGAATACATCCCTAAGGCTCCACCTAGGAACAAGGTAGAGGGTTAGATGAGTAAATGCTTTCACACCGATTACTACATCGGCCAAGCAGTGGCTTGCAAACAAATCCCTGTGTGATGGCACATGTGCCTCTTGCTAACAAACTCTACTTGTCTTGATCACCAAAGTAAGTTTAATTCAATGAATATACGAATACCTTCAGAATTACCCTATCCCGAAGATGTGCAGAACAGGCAAGCGCACTTATTATTGTCGCTCCCTTGTGCTTCATTTTCGGCTCTATTTTATGAAGAGCAGTCTAGCACATATGCTCTCAGGAGCTGCATGAGCCGAGGTCGTCCAGTTGCCACAGATGGACCGATGGTGGGCCATCTCCCATACTCACGGATCATCTACTTGCACCCGTGGTTGATGGAAGGCAAATCAGACTTGAAAATGCTGATCAGAAGGTGAAGTTGGTTGACAGTTTTCAGGAAGCAGAAATGAGAGTAGACAATGCCGTTTTGTGGCCTTGAGGTGAAAAATACGTCTACGCGACAGCAACAGATGTGTAGCTTCAACCTTGGCTAATGAAATTATGAAGACTGTAGACCAGTAAGCACTCTACGAAGGTCCCGCCATTATCATCGAGGGTATAAACCCTTGTTTCCAACGCCGAAACGATCTTCACCAAAAGGTGTCAATTTCATATAAAGTGATACAGGTTTTCGCTGTTTAAAGGGAGCGTACCTAGTGTGAGTGCGAAAACGTTGTCGCTCGTAAGCTGAGAACTATGAGCGTTGAGAACAGAAGAAGCTGTCAATAGTCGCACGCGTGAGGGATGATGGGGTTGTTTCATTCGATCAGTACTCAGTGATGCATAAACTCAGTGGATTGAGTGACATACTTAAGATGCCAGCTTTTCGGTTAGCACACTATCTGATTGATCAATGTCACAAGCCAGTCGGTAAAGGGAACTGAAAGTAGCTACAGCAATGGAACTTCGGCAGTAAAGCTACTTGAGGGCTACTGCTAAAAGGAACCATAGGATTAGACAGAGAGTTGGTCGATAACTTATGCAGCTTTTAAAGTACGCCATTCAGGTTGTAATGTCAAACTGCACAAATATCTAAACTGTGCACTCGAGTGTTATTTGAAAGATGTATGACATACGTGTAAAAAATGGCTCTTGCTACAGACTGATATACACAAATAAAGTGGAAATAAAGTTCAGTGTTGTTTACCTATACCTACTATTACTGATGGATGCCCTTGCCATCTTTAATTTAACGTCCGCGTCAAATAGTTACCGCCTGCAATATATATATATATATATATATATATATATACAACTGCACGTACAGAAGTGCTTCTCAGAGGCTTCTTTTTATGTAGCCCATATGATTAGTTTTGACAGTTCGAGTGCGAGTGAATACTATCCTTCTACTTTTCCTGGGGCGGTTTCATTAACTGGTTAGTGGAGGATGACAGAAGCCCAGCCACCTGACAAGTCCTCATCAGAAACTGTAACATCATCAATGTTTACGAACCCTTTTGATTCTACATCGTTGTATGATTCGAAGGACGGGACCCTAAGTAAGTCGGTTATTGTCACATGCTCATCATCTTAAGCAATGGATGCAGCGCAAACGTGAACTCCACGGCCTGTACAGCATTGCACAGACGAGTACATTTACAGTCTCTTCCACTGAGTAATACGTGTGTATGATACTTATGCTGTCAGCTAATAATGTGGCCGAGGATTTCGTGTCAGCTGCCAGAAGAACACTTCTGAGATGTTTACAGTATCTCACTTTGAAGGCGCTGACAAGTTCACGCTCGATTAACCATAACCTTGCAGTGATATTCGAAGGTAGGAAGGCTAGTTTGATGCTGGTGCATTCATGACCTCTACTCACAACATGTGTTGTTAACAAAACGAAGTTTCGCTCAGCATAGCGCATGGTGCTACTGATTACCGCTAGTCATCCTCTGGAGTATCGTGAGCTTATCCGGCACAACTTGTTCTAACATTATACAACTGGAATTGTGAAAAGGCCTTTGTCTGTGCTTTGTCAAAGACAAAGTTATTTGTAAACTCTTCCAGCTGGTTGAAGAACATGGCTGCTGTTAATAAATTCACTGAATTTTCTACCGTTTTATTCCTGTACACGAATTTTTGCGCTCTGTCAGAAAACACGCTATAGATGAAGCTGGTTTCATCACTGACCTATTCCAGCCAATACTCAGTACCAATTGACATATATCCAGTCAGTTCACTTATGGTTTTATGTGCGACTCTTTGTCGGTTGCTGCAATGTATGTGTTCAGTCAGCCCAGAAGATACGGGAAATTTCTCGTCCAATATTTGTGGATGACCCGTTTTTGTTGGACCAACTGTCGAACAAGTTTTTAGTTTGCACAGAGTGCTACCTTGTGATGTTATTGTTGTTTTGGACGCATTTCACCGTTTTCACACCATGTGTTTGACACATCACAAGGTGGCACTATTACGTGGGTGTGAATCAATTACTCCTGGTGATTCCAAACCAGAAACTCATAAAGTGACGTGTGCTGTATTAGGGGGCAAGATGATTGCAGTATATTGCTGATGGGTAGTATACTAATCTTTACAGCGTGTGTTCGTCTAACGAGCTGGAAGTCTCATGACCCACGTGACCACTTAGCTAGTGACAATAGGGAGATGTGGCTGCTACTGAGTACAGTGGCGCAACTTGTACAAGTATGTGATTGCCTATGGTTTAGGCACTATTCAAGAAATGAGACACGGAAAGGTACAAAGAAGCTAGTGAGTGGGCGTTGAGATAATTTCACTTACAGTTTGCTTTCCTGTTTACAAGGTTGATGCTAATTGTTTGGATGTAACCATTAGTTATCTTTTTCACTTCTGCTTCCTTTATCTGTAGATTCTAATCTTTACTGGGTTGCAGGACAGGTGTGTGCAATTCTGTCGATGATACTGACAGTATTCAGTATCAGTCCGTTTTACACAATTCTGCATCAGACATCTTGACATTAGGCGGACTCTACAAGACAGATCGATCTACGGGTGCATCGTGTGCAGTTTGGATTGCAAACACTCGTGAATCAGTCGGACAACGATGACATTCTGTAAACAAGCGTAAACTTGTCTCACCTACTCCAATACCTCCAACTCTTGCCGGTTATCGACAGAACCACAAACATTATCTTTGTTTAGACTTTCTAGTAAACCCAACTACATACGTTAGTCCACCGCACAGCTCTATGCTAATCACTGAGGTCGCATGTGAACTATTGTCCGAAACCACTGTTATCAGCACGCACTGATGTGGTGTTTATTGATATGTAACAAATACACGCTTGGCCAATCTCGTCACAGTTGCCAAAACAGCACGGTAGAAAGTGACCTGTGGCGAGCTCCAGTGAATGACCCGTTTGTTGTCAAGCCGACAGCTTGCCGTAGTAACGCTCGTAAACAGTGTGGCGACAAACATGATGTAATAGTCAGAAATACACCTTGAAAACACAGACGGTTACAATGACCGCCTGGCGAACAAGCTACAGTAGTTGTTCAAACTAATCTATCAATCGGAGTGGCCAAAATTAAACCCGTTTGTTCCAACTGAGGCTAAACCTTGGTTAGGCAGTAAAAACACAGTGATTTGAACCACAGCATGGGTTAGGTTGATCTATGGGAGTTGCATTCGAAATCAATAGTCCAAGCGCTCGTGATTTAGTAATATCGAACAGCTGACCGAGAGATATAAGGCAATACAATCGAGCCAAAAACCGATGTGCACTCCGGTTTCACTGCGACGTTTAATATGTCATCTGCATGAGAGTTCAATAATTCACGTAACATAATAAAGCCAAAGTAGTGAAGAGCCTGTTAAACTGTCTACAGGTTCTTTGTGTAATCAATGTTCAGTTGTCAGTTATACAACCAGTGTGTGTCCATATAAATGTCACACATCTAGCCATCTGACAGGAGCGTGCTTTCCAATAAGAGAATCAAATCAGAATGTGGTTATTGCCATTTTTTGTCCTTTCTGAACAATACACTCAGCGTCCACAAACCACAACTGTAATCATATTCCACTATTTTACGTTACCTTGTGCGACCTAGCAAGTATTCAAAGAATGTGATAGCTTCCCACTCAAAGTGCGGTTTAATCCAGTGGTTTTCGTGGTCGCTAATCCTGTGGGTTCTGACCTGGTGTATCCTGTTCATTTCAAAATACAATACTGTTCTTGCCTAGGAAGAAATACGCAAGAAAAAGCAGTCTCGCTGAGCGACTGCTTTTGTGGCACACGGAAGTGTTTGGTTTCCCTGCTTTTGTTGGAGGACGGAACACTTTTAGGGCTTGAAATGAACTCGGTCCTGAACCGGAAGAAACGGTGTGGTCATCCTGTTGGACCTAACCAAACTTAGTTTCATACTGGACATATTATTTTACATAAATTCTTGCGTGGGTAAACCACACGCAAGCCAAAGTTTGATTTACGCTGGACTAAAGAATCCAGGGAAGAGTTCATCTAGCGCTGATTTTGTCCCTAGAACATTCCCTAAACAGGGCCTACCGGATGTTCGCTGAGGTGTTTGAGAAACACTCTGAGGAGGCGACCTTGTCTGCAAGTGGGAATGCGTGAAAAATGTTAACGATTTTGGTGTGAAATCTGTGCGCTTGCAACTAATGACCCAAACGGTGCAGTCGCAATACTAATTAAGGGCTGGTGTACTGGAAAGCAGAAACGAGCAAGCCACGGTTAATCTGTTCTTCGTGTCTTCCTCGAGCACTAACTAATAGATTAACGTACCCCAAATTAGTCTTCTCCCTCACACTACCATTCTTAGCGTTGTTCTTAGCCAAACTAAAATGGTAATCCAATCAGCTTCTTGTAATTGTAGATTTACTAGGTTCTCCCAATTGTTAGTTGGATGCTATAAAGAACAGCCTATAAAGGACAGCCTGACAGCTGTTCAGTCTACGCAGTCATACTGTTAAGCAACAGCGAATAGTGGATGGCTAAATTCCGATCGGTTGTTTCTCCCTTATCTTTTATTATGAGTGGCATGCATATATTACTGTTTACGTGAGAATATCATTCTTATCACTGTATAATAATTGTGTATTCGTCTGTGTCGCAAGCTAGAGTGGTGCAGTTGCAAGGTCTAGAGCACTTTATTGTACTACGGAAAGCCTTAAAAAGACCTCAGTATTAGTTATGATCTTACGATTTTGTTTTGGGCTTTCTGACTATGTAGGGGATGAAACGTTCTTTGCAAGGAAGAAAACGCCTACACACCGCAAAAGGAATCAATTAGCTACCTTGTAAATTAACACGAGGCCAAAATACGGTTAATCAATTTGCATTGACAACCCGAAAGTACGAATGGAATGTAATTTTCCATATTTTACACTAACAGGTGTTTGTTCTTATGTGATCTGAATTTATTGAAGCGGAGCAATGAAAATCGCGAAGAACCGGTGTGACAGGTGTTGTCTTATTTTCTATCGCAGATTAGGTAGATTATCTGTAAAGTATGTGCACACTGATCTTGGTTACAAGATTTTAGTATAAGTAATTTTGAGTTAAGCGTCAGTGTAAGACGCTGGTGTGCCTCGGCTGCTGCGGCCCTTGGTGATGGCCGTGGTAATGGCCGTGATGATGTTGATGACGTCCTGTGGGCTGCCCACTGTCAGGCTGTTCAGCCTGCAGGTGCGGTTGCGGTTCTTGGAATAAAACGCGTTCTAACGGAGGGGTTATCTGCATATAGTCGAAGTTGCAGAAGAAGTTGTCAAATAGTTGCACTTAGACTCGGCAGTTTCTTATTAATCCAACCAACTACCAATCACACAGTTTTGGGTTCCAACTCTCGTAGTTACCATTGTTCCTGTCTTGATTTGGCGACCATACAATACATTTCTCACATGTGGCCACGTGGATCATATAATAGCAATCACCTTTTGATTTTAGAGCCTGAAAGGAACAGCTGTCCCAACCCAGGTAAATACTTAACAACGAAAAGTCTTAACAAGTCCCAGAGTAAACTCATTCAGTAATGTATTCTCAATTTGATGATCCTGTGTATGCAATACGATACACCTCGAACAAGGTGTCTACAACTACTTGCTACTTACCTGCCCGATATATAGCTGAAATTTGCTACCAGATATGTTGTCCACAAATTCCGCCGGAAGCACCGTAAAACTAGGTATTCCCCAACCAGCGCATCGACTTTGCTCTTCAAGTATCTGTAATGGAGAAAACATTTTATGTGTCTAGGTAATCTGTACTCCCAAAGAAAGCTGTCATTGTGTAGCAAGCGTTTGGCATGGCAAGTTGTATCCACCCAGTCTGTATTTATACATCGTGTATTGCGTGATTAGTGTATTGTTTAAGCGGGTATGAGCACATTGAGCAACAAACTGATCAGCTCAGTTGATGAGCTTATGAGCGGAATCACACACAAACACGCACAAGCATATAAGCAAAGCCAGAAATAAAAAAGTGTTAGGTCATGTAATAGCATATACAAACCTCGAAATAGCTCAGCGGGTTCAGCTGCCGTTGCTGCAGTTTCTAGATGAAAGTGGAAAAGTTAAACAATTCATCAGAAAATCTCCTAAACCGTCCGATGCTGAAAAATCCGGTTAACAGTGCGCGCTCGAATCGGGAGTGTATCAAATAGCCAGATCATAGCAAAAGGAATGAACGGAACCTTTATCTACTTGAGTCAATTTGAATTGTCATTGCAGAATAATATCGTATTCAGCAAGATCAACTGATAGAATCATTCTAGTTGTAGTCGAGATAACTCGCCAATATTACAACCGAAAATTTCAGATCAATATCCGCGTGTGCTACCAATCTGAGGAACGAACAGTAATTGGTGCAAAATAGGAATCGTTCGGTTGTCACATTGAAAATCAACCAGGAAAGAACTTGTAATCATGTGTTTTGAAATACGTGTCAATTCGCATGGGACAGCACCTTGGTTTGTGGGAAGTGCGATCCTGATATTTAAAAAAGGTTAAACTCACAATGTAAAGTTCTAGCGACCAAGGATCTCTGATTGTGTCTCGACTTGTCCACAAGATATGAACGAAATTGTAAACAGGGCAAACAGTTGAGAATAAGAAAGATGACAAAGTTACCGAACCAACCTAAACTGCGTCGGCTGTTAAACTTAATCAATAATCATATTCAGCGTGCAGCTGTGAAAAACTGTTTCAGTGGTTGTTACTACAAGTTCGTCAGAATCTCAACCACCCACTTGTGTGGTGTTTAGTTTAAATCAAGATCAGTGGTTTATACATATTGGTAACAGGAGCCTCACAAGTAATTTTGGGAAATATATATATATATATATGGACGGAGAAAAAAATAAATGACACTTGTTTCAGATAGTCATATTGGAGGTGAAGAATGCTTAAAGGCAGAAAGTGTTCAGAAAGTGACAAATATAAAACACGCAATGGCGTGAATGCCATTAATGTATTTAATAAAACGTATACCAGTAAACTGCGTTCACTTTAACGTGCTTGTTTGCAAACGGAAAATTTTCGTACAATAACAAGTGGAATCCGAACATAATGTTTGTATATGATTGAATGTTCGCAAAAGGTTCTAGTATGCATTTCAATACATACAAGGTTAACATGTCTAGATCGAAACGGGACATAATATACCAATCCCTAGAAACAGTGAGTCCATACTTACTTCCACTGGATGTTTTCGATCTCTTTGTACTCCCGCACTCCGACTCCCAGCTGCATTACGACGACCATTACGCAGTCCAACCAAACGCGGGCCACTTCAGAACAAAAAATGGTTATAGTTCTAGTCAACCGAACCGATGATGTATGGAAAATTTGACTCAGCCTTACTGGTTACAAGCATGCTGGTTCGCAGTGGAACATGTTGAGGTCACAACAAACAATGCGAGAGTGATATCAGTTTGGCAAAATCGAACAGCACCCAGTTTTTAACCAGTTGAGAATGGTTTAGACGAAGCCTGCGGCGGAAGTGTGCAACATGAATATAACTGGTTGAAATTTTCAAAACATCAAACGGATACAACGTTCTTTGATGAAGTAAGTAGTTGATGACTGTTAGCTAAATAGGTGGGACCAACAGGTAAGGGGTTTATTTGTACCTGAAAACGAATAAAATGTAATGTCAACAAAGCCAACGAGAATTTCCTATCGAGATTGCTTACAGAAAATGGAATATTCCAAATAGACAGGGCAAGTTTATGAGGTCCTGGAATAAAGAGATTAGTTTACAGCCTTCACCTCACAATGTATATGACAGTGTGTAACCTACTGGGCCACGCGTGACACGGAGGCTGCCAGGCAGCTTAAATATAGACGAGAATCATAGAGACAAACAGGGTCGGATTAACAACTATGACATCACGGCTGTCACTGAAGACAGTAATACATCAGCTACTGGCGCTGACACTTAACCACTACAGGGAGGAGAAACAAGCCCCAGCTCGAAGAAAAAGAAGAGGAACAGTGAGAATCTAATTGCTAGAACTAACCAAGTTTGAATTCAAACAGTCATAATTAAGACGTCCACACCTTACAAACAAACAGCCAAGCTGTAAATGAAGTTGAGGCGTCATCAGTAAGACAGTTTTTTCAAGATTTCTACTGTTGTGCACAGTTACTTACTTCAGAGACATCTCAGTCAGAAATAACCGCTTTCTCACCTGGTCGGCAACCATCCACTCAGTGAATCGAGAAGACCCTCGTTCCAGAAACGAACACGACTTACAGAGCTTAACCCCGTGGTGATGACTTCCTTTCTGTCGACCTGGCACCTTACGCCAGTCTGTCACGGCTACAGCAAAAGTGTCGGGTGTGAAAGAAGGCTAGCTGACATCCTTAGTACGTGTTCTACTCAACTATTTGTGTGCATACTCAAAGACTGTACAAAAGGAATCATTTGATATACTAATAAACATCCGTCTCCTAACCTCGTAGTTGCTTATGTATGGAGTCGGTCACGGCATCGTTACTACTGAGCTACTCTGAATCCGATGAGATCCAATGTGTTTTAGCAAATCCATTGGCTTGTGTTCTGTTCAGCTATCTTTATTTATAAGTTATGGAGCATCGTGTTGGCCGGTACATTGCCACGGTATTATCGGGCTGTCCTGTAAGCTTATACCAAGGGAGTAGTGATGGGTAAGCAAATTCACAATCTTCAATGCACTGGTTTATGGCCAGTAGTACTTAGGACAACAGGAGAAACGCGGTAAGGTATAGCGTTTGTTTTCTTTCTGACCAATATAGCACAGTACACAGTCGATGAATCAAGACTGGAATTGGTTAGCAAGTAAGTTGCTTCAAGACCAGCCAGTCTTTCATAATGTACTTGTAGGTTCTCAGTGGTATAGTGCGTGGGATAATTTGGGATACGCTTGTGGCTGGGTGAGAATGAATGATTTCAGGACAGCTGGTAACTTATCGGTAATCGTGTTTATTAGTACCTTTTCACTCTTGACACAGAGGTTTCTTCAGATCAGATGAGCTAGTTACAACTTATGAAGGTTTGATAAGTAACAAAACGTGAATCAACAAGTTACTCCGAAGACAACAGGTTGTAGATCATAATATGAGGACGATGGTCGGGGACTACCTATAGCACAGATCAAACTTTCTTCAAAAAGGATAACTCTCCAGGCTGATAATATGTTGTCCAGTAGGTCAAATGCTCAATCTATTGTGCTACAATAAAACATGGACTGCATGAAAGTACCTACAAATCCCGAAATTTGAACCTAGTTAAGGCATTCCAGCGAAACCTCCAGGTCAGAAGCGAAACGCCTTCGATTAACAAAAGTATCGGTTATTTTCAAGCTGTTCGAAAAGCTTCGCGCAGTTGCCAGCTATCATCGGGTTTGAAATTTTGGTACCTCTCGATGGTGTATGGCGATACAAGCTGTGTTGCTCCTGGGACGACGGTAGAGTTTTTGGACGAACCACTGATTTCGACAGAAAAAGTTCCACAATGGAACGAACACCTAATGACGACGATATTTATTAAAGCCCTTATTCTAAATTAGAAAATGAGAAATGGTTCGCTTCTGTGCCTTGTAACAACAGTCTTTCATGAATTGCGATTTGCTTCCTGTTTCACATTGGACTACAGTCAAACGGTGATAGCTACGCGGAGTTTTTGTTAAAATGTTGTTGATATGTATACTCTAGATACCTCTATAATATTAATTTGGGCTACAGTTTACTAGACGCGGCTTCAGTTATCTTTGTTCACAAGAACGACTAAGGATGAATATGAGAAAACTAAATGTAAGAAAAATAGGTTTATTAGCCATAATCAGCAACAATATGGGAACAGTAACAGCGGTGGTCACAAATATCTGATATAACGAGTATTATTTGTTAACCAACGACGCGGCCAACTCGCAGATCCTTAGTCCAGTAAGTAACACCTAACACTGAATAAGCTGTGAAATTTCCAATTCCTGATCACGTCATGACATTGTCGTTTCGGTAGTCTTGTTAGCCACTGTCTGTATCCTTAGATGATGATCAGTTCACCGAACTTTCAAGTAGCCTATGCAGTATGTGGTGACACAACGACAAGTTGTGTATAGTGAAATTCAAGTGGTCTGTGACTAGAATGTGATTAAAC
Organism: Paragonimus heterotremus; assembly: GCA_013368495.1. NCBI lineage: Eukaryota > Metazoa > Platyhelminthes > Trematoda > Plagiorchiida > Troglotrematidae > Paragonimus > Paragonimus heterotremus. The sequence continues at coordinate 52,736 of LUCH01002579.1, forward strand.
TTGGCCATCTTTCATCATGTTTACCTTAAGATTGACGCTCCATCAGGGGTTCCACTCCTGCTTGTACCCATCAAAGTCTCTGCTGACCAAATGAGGTTTCTAGCCGTCACATCCTGTTCTGTTGATAAGCGCAGACGTATACTAAGAAACTAATCTCGGCCGCCAAAGTAGGGCGAATCTGATAGGTCATGGATATTTCCAAACTCCTTTACTGAGATGAATGAACAGACATCGCGATGTTTTTCCAAAATTCAACGCTATCACAAGGTGTTCTCAGTCGCAGTATTATCGCCCTTCGAAATCAAACTGTTTTTTAAATTTGGTCCATTCAACATGCTACGAAATGAAACCATATGTGTCAGTTCTGAATAACACCGCAAGACTAATGTCATCACGCGGACCGAAAAGTAATAAACTGAGTTTCTTCGGAGAAAACGCACGTCAGCGTGATTGCAGGGTAGATTTAATCCTTAGTTTGACTATGAATGCAAAATGTCGTGATGAGTAATAAAGTTCTTTTATAAAATTTGAATGCTACTCACATTTGGTTGTAGTTCCCACAGTCAGATGGATCTATCATCCAACATTTTTTGAAAAGAGGCACCAGATTTGACTCTCGCTTTTCTTTAAAGCTCATCAATAGTTCGTATCCTCACTACTAGTAGGAGTTGAAAACCGGTCCTCGTCTTTTTGTGGTAAAATTGTTGTCCTCTGTCCCCAATACCCATCAGTAGAAAGGCTGAACTGTCATCTCTGGATGCTCAAACTTATTCACTTGTATGTAATACTAAGCAAAACGTGAGACTAGCCTTTTTTTTGAAAGGGAGTTGTGGATATGTCCGAACCATTAACGACAGTACATCCGCTTCTAACTACCGGAATCATAACGAATACACACAGGTTGGAATTTGATATGGTTACGTACTCGGCGGATGAGGGTTGGTGACTTCTAGTTCGTGCATTCTGAAGAAGTGACGTAACGTAGAAAAAAGGTCGAATGCGTTGAACTACAGTTCTGACGGATATGTTTGTACTTTAGACCCAACATCTCCCAGAATAACGTTGGTTTGTTATACGTAGCATTCAACAGCAGGCTACGAAGTGTGGTTTGCTAAATGAATTAACTGAAACTGAGCAAGTGTAGAACGCCACTTAACTAGGATATTCTGGTTATTAACTAGATAAGAGTTGAACTCGAAATACACAAATGAAGAGCTATCAGTAGGCGTATCAGTTTGGAGTAAGCTGGTCTTACAGTACGGGGTTCTTGTGATCCACCTGGCTTATAGTTGAAGATATTAAAGAGGATTATAATTAGTTGAGTCCAATTATGTGAGTATTGGCGTACGGTGACTGAAAGACTGTTGACTAACGATAGTAAAAGAATCATAAGGTTGAAAGTTGCAAAAAGTCATGTTGGATTCTTACAGTGAGGTTTTAGGAACTAAGTCCCGTCTCCCCACTCTCATTCGTTTCCAAATCAAAGCAGTTTTCATGGTTGCGCTGTAGTCAAATAACACTTTGTTTTATGTCAATGATGCGGATTACAATGAGAGGCTCAGGCTGATGGATAACACTTAAGGTAGGCAGTTTATCCGAAATGTGCTAGTGATACCCTACTGGAGAATCAAATATCCTCAACATCAATCAACATATTAAAATGTGTTCCTCTCACAGTCTTCTGAGGATATCAAAAGTTCCTAAATAGAAAATTTAATCGATCCTGAATCAGGCTACATCGTATTGTGCTTTTTGTTGCACAAACGACAAAACCTAATAGGTGATACTATGTAAATAGCGGGGATTAAATGAGATGGGTGTGTTTCTTGAACTGACGTTACTTTCTAAGAACTAACTTGTCCATGAGTAGCGAATGATAGTGTGCTTTCATAGTTCCACTTTAGTCAGAATCCGATTCCTCGTATTTTTCAAAACACGTCGATTTTCATACTTGTCGAAGACATTCGCCAACATCAGAATTAATCTGAGATGATAATTAGAATGAAGGAGGTTGGATAAACATAAAAAAGCTTGTTCCACGTTTTGTACGCTTAGGGAGCAATCAGTTTATCAGAAGCTGTGCGTCTATGTACCGCCTGAGTTGAATATTACTAGCACTTGTTACTGCTCTGACTTGATGTACCACAAATAAGGCTATCAGTTGTTTACATATTAGTTAATCTCCAGAACGGAGACAATACTCGTTGACTGCAAACAGGTTATATTGCATGCAACTGACCGCAATAATTAGACTGATCGTTGTACGAGGTCTAATTCAGGCACACGGTTAAGGTTGAGGTACACTATGTCCCTTGGCTGAATATTCGTTTCATGTCGTTCACATCACCCGAGGCATCTTCATGTTTAAACACCCAGATAACAATATCAATTCGAAGCTTAACGTAATGTGACCACGACCAAATCACTGACCCCATAGCTATTGATTTTACATTGAATTTATCTATGATTTACATAAGTGGAAACCAGTTTGCAACGCAGTTAACGGTAATGTGGTGTAAGTCTGAGTTATTAGAGCCATTGTTGATATATAAACTAATAAAAACTATAACCCGCTGGTTTCAGCTATTACTTATAATGGAACTGGGTTACACTGTTTACCATAACTAGCTATGCTTCAGATTAGAGTTTAACTAATGTAGGGTACAAAGCACATATCACTTGCGAGTTTAGTTCTTGAAAAATCGAACTTACCTAGGACTGGCAATGTTCAAAAGTGCACCTGGTGCACCGGCGGCTGAAGGATTTATGGATAAAATATCTGAAGTCATTGGTTGTGTCTGAGCTACCGGGGAGAAAAGAAAGGGCAAATTGGGATCCAGCTGGGGTAACAGCCCACCGGTAGCTGCTGCCAATGCCATAGAATTTGTTCTTAGATCAAATAAAAGCGAATTGTTCGTTCGGAGATCTTTTCCTAGGGCGAAGTCGTTCATCAACTTGCTCGAAGTTTGACTCGTTTGCTGGCGTGCGCTGATTTCGCTTTTGTCCACTGGCTTTGCCCAAGTTACTTCTATTTTGGACCCGTCGAGAAATGTATCTAACAAAAAGTGTACCGTTTATTAACGTTGAAAATGATCATATCTACTTTCAGTGAACATATTCACTGACATACGTGAAAATTGTTTTTAATATTTGGTAAGGAATAGACATTGAACCCGGACATTTTATACCTTGAACTCGAAAGCTTTCCGTTATTTCAAAAACTGTATTAACACAATTTTTTCGATATATCTGTCCAACTTACCATTAAGAGCTTTCAGGCACTTTGCAGCTTGCTCTCGCTCCCTGAAGTGTATGAAGGCATAGTCGCTAATCTTCTTGACTCGTTCGATGGCGTTTGGATCGCCACCGGCAACTCGGACGAAGTGTTCACGAAGGCTTTCCTCCGTGGTGGACAACATGAGATTTCGTGCGTACAAAATTTTAACCTGTGAATTATAATAAATTCAACGAAATGAATATTTTCATCAAAGTTAAAAAAGCGGTAAGTGAAAAATAGTTATGCACTCTTTGACTGAAAATTAACAAGACTGTTCACGGCGCTTAGCCTGCTCAAATCGGGTGGTCTGTTTACCGTGAACAAAACTGCAGTCGACACCGTGGATAAACGAGTGGAAGTTGGAGATGCAGTTTACTGTGCAGCACATATTTTCTCTTCCTTTATGACTCTATGCTCCTGTTATTGTGATACATCACAATCAGTAGTAAATCCGTGTACGTTTTTCTTTGGACCCTATCGGATATTTTGGACGATTCAGAGGAGGGATATTCTATCCATCTTTGCATGTGGACTTTCAGGAGACTTCGAATTCTCGACACTACCGCTGACGGCTTCTATGCCTATCAGGCTTTTAAAAGTTAAACCAGCAGTTTTTTTAGCGCGCATTCTGCCACATGTTGACTTTCTCAGAAGCTTCAGGAAGGTTCCATTCACACCATTAGAATAACCGAAAAAGCTTAGCGTCCTGGCGAAGAGTCAGGTGTGAAGCTGTGAAAAGTTGACTTCGATTTTAAATCACGAATGCCGATACTAATCCGTCCGTTGTTGGTACACAAATAACGGTAGCGTAACAAGCTTAACTAATTCCACCTAATGTTTCATATTCAACCACCAGTGCTGTATGAGCACGCATCACTCTACGCAGTGCCACTAAGGTGGGCATCACGCGCCAATTGTCGAAACACATTCGCCTAACTTGCTCATATTCACATACGTACGTTGATGTAACCACCCAAAACACCGGATTGCTTTGCTACTTTTATTATTTTGAAAACGGCAAGGTGTGCAAAGTGCATAACTCGCTCAGACCTGTTGCGCGTTTACGAGCTTGCACCGGTGGGGGTGTCCATTCTACCGGAGTGACTAAATCAGGTTACTAATGGGTGGTAGGGTTGCTGTTGTCACTTTGATCCCTCGGATCCATCTGATGGCCAAATGGTAAAGCTTCTGCTTATCCCTGATGATGATGTTTTGTACACTTTAAGGCGATTGGTTAAAATACTTACGTCACTTTTCAAGGAAAAGTGGGACTACCATCTCAATTGTACAGTACTGTTTTGTCGTTCATGTTTATATTTGTTTTGTACATGACAGGTTTTCATGTATTTTGTGTCTGATCACAACACCGGTTCGTCACTTACAGCAGGATTATATGTATTGAGCGACAGGTTAAGTCGAATCATTGGTAGTTTCTTGCCAAACTTAGACCACACCGGATTATTTCCTACAAAATTATTTGTAGATAACATGCATCTGTCCACGCAGTCGATGTTTTCATAACACTGCCCTGAATACGACAAGAAAGAAATCTGCAGCAATCTTCGATTACAGACTGCATTTGAGATGCTAAAACTGTTGAGATTGGATAGGGAAACTGAGTTGAAAGTACTGTTAAAGATTCGTTTGGAAGTCAAACGTGAATATGGAAATGGCCCACATATTTCCAGACAGTTGGATCATCATGGTTTAGCACGTCTGAATCAGACATTACACGGTCAATTGGAGCTTGCTGAGACCGAAATGATGCGATTCTCTGGAAATCTCTTATATACTTGGAAAGTTATCTGCAACTTCGAAGCCTGTGTAGAACAACAGATGACGGATTAAAACAAATGACTGTCCTGCTTACCTAAACACTGTGATGTGGCAACTAGACCTGCGTCCGAAGAAGGTGTCTTTCAAAACCAAGAAACAATTTGTGCAGCATCTAGGAAAATACTAAGGGAACAGTTTGGCGAAAATTGTGTAGTCGCTAGAACACACGTTGATAAGCATCTGAAGACTCGTCCCCGAAGGCCAATGGCGCAGCAAACCTAGTTGACTTGGCTCAGAATACGTAAACCTGTTCAATAACTCTTGAACACTGGAGTTATGAATCAGATTTGAACATGAAAGTGAACTTCAAAACAATGGTCAACAGACTACCAGCTCACCTCGGCTATAACTAGATCATTGTCGTTGTACACATCCTCAAAATTGGTGGACTTTGTGGAGGATCAATCGTTGGTCGCCAAGATCGAGTACGGAATCTTTACATCCGATGAAAACGTAGATGAACAAAGTCACGTGATTCCTTGGCGAGTATGAACCTGAATACACAACTTTGAATCTAACAGTACTCGTTTCGCTTTGTGTGTGTGAACCTAATAAATTCTAAGAACTGTCTGAGGCCTCCTTCGGCAGTTATTAATTCGCCACACTTTTTACCAGTGCCCCAAATGTCTAAACCTAACGATGAATGAATAAATGAACAGTGTTTGGAGTAAACGTAAAACATATATGCTTAAGAAAGAATCTTTTCACGAAGGATTGTGAGTTGCAAAGGTATTGCACAAAAGAAGGTTGCGGTAGTCACCCCCATGTGTTATTGCATACCGAAGCCATAGAACAACACGATACCAGTGTATCGTCACTTACGGTTGCTCCAGTTGCTGCGCTCGACGTCGGTTCAGAATGGGTTGCACTGGACATCGTCCCAGTAATCCTGAAGCCCTGGTCAGGTTCACTTGAAACATTAAACTTTTTGAACCACAGCCCAGATACCATGACTGTCTTCTGTAACTTAGTAAGGCGACTGAACTCCAGTTGTAATATAGTATCGTTATTTTTTTTGGCCGTCACTGGATGATAAAAGATTAATCATTCTGAACCAGGGCCCAACGTATTCTCCATTGCTTGTCGAAGAACTTTGCACACTGATCGCGTCCACTCGACAAAACATCTCCCCAGATTGTAGAGGATACTCCTGGGCTTACCAGACAATAGAACAACGATATGTTGAAACCGAGGAACCGTATGATATCCGAACGTCATTTGGATGTATGATGCAAAAATAATTAGTAGAAAACACTCCTTCCAACACGCCTGTGAACTGCTTCACTTTTGCTCGTTTTATTGGAGCCGATTTAGTCAAGACGTAAGAAAGCAAATTCAACGATCCTGAAATGTGATAGGTGTACGCTTGATGATGACAAGGTGGCATATGTTCTGATGAATAAAATTGCCCGACTAATTGATGGTTGTTATGAAATATACCTGCCATGCAAGAACATATCTCCATTGCTTATCAAAAAGTTGGTTGTAATTCAGCGTATCGGGTCCTTAAAGGACAGACTGGTGAAATCACCGTTGTTACAAGTAAAATATTTTTCAGTGATCTGGGATTATATCCGGAACTGTCACGTTGAAAGGAATGTTGACATAAATGCCGCTTCTGCTTGCTAGTGGTACCTACTTCATCATTCCACTTTGTGTGCTGCTAAACTTTACGAACCAAATATGATGGTGTTTTTAATCAACAAACTACTTTTAGGTTTGGGCCTGGTCATCAACATGCTCGGAATATCTTACCACTTTCGATACAGCCCGTTCGCTTCAGTTGCGAATGGTGAAGCCACGTTCCATCAAGTTTGCGTCTCAGAGGAAGACCGTGATACGTTGAGGTTCTTTTGACGGTCAAATAGCAATCTTGAAAGACTGCCAAAGAGGGATCGAATGTGTGTACATGTGGTTGGGGCTATATCATCCTCCAGGTGTGTCGTCGTTGATTTGTAGCGAACGATCGGAGACAACAAGATATTATTCAAACCTGAAGTTATCGATATGACTACATAGTTTTTTACTTCAACCTTTGCATCCCTAGCTTTTGCGGCAGGATAGACGCGTTCTGAATTCCAGAGGACCTCAAAAACCTATTATCATTTAGAGATTGCGAAATCGAGAACTTCTTTGCCACGTTCGTCAATAATACGAAAATGTTTTCGGGGCACCTGTTATAGCAGCCAACCCATGGAATAGAATTGAACCTTGAGAACGAAATCCTACGCATATGGATGTAAAGTATTCTTCATCCGGACATTTGATAAACCTTAATGTGGTTCATCACGTCTGTTTACTGTCCACTGGGTTTCATAGCGCCCGTAGTGTTACGGGCAAAACTACTACTTGAACCACTGTGCAAAAGAAATCTAGCAAAGACGATGCACTTCCAGGTGTTTATCGAGGCCGGTGGTAGAAGTGGACCGCTTTCTTCGCAACGCCAGGTCCAGCTACAGTTTCAAGATATATTTGTGCAATGCCTAGTTCTATCTTATCCAGCCAACTGTGTTTCTTGTGATGTTGGTAATAGTTTGTATGGAGATGTGGTTTAATTAGAAATAAAAGATTCTGAGTATTTCACTCGTGTGCACTTCTTGGATGAGAAGTCAAGAGTTGAAAGTGTAAACCCAACGATTCCTTGAATGGAACTTGCAACTGTCATCCTAGCTGTGAAGATGTCTCATCTTTTGCTTACAGAAGTGAAGACTAATAATGATTCTCTATCGGACAGCTTCACTTAGTGTCCTTGAAGACATTTGGAACAGAATCAGACGGTTGGTGTTGCTGGTGACAAACAAGCTTGTCGTCATTCGTAAGTCGCCTCACTATGTAGAATGGCACGCCCTCGCCGTTGCTCGCTGAAGATTTATCCTTAAGTAGAATCCAAGAAAATAGCAGTCACAGATCAGCTATTTTGTCCTACGAGCCTACTATAGAGAAAATCGGCTGGCTCAGAACATTTGGTTTCAGCGAATTCGACAGAAATATCCGTTTAAAACAGCTCAAATCGCAGTTACTCGTATTGTGATTGATAGCGCGAATCTACCATCCCTGTTCAGTCATCATCAATGTTGGTTCATACCGCAAGGGAAGTTCGTTTGGATGGATCATTTCGGCATTTATATTTAACAAATCTTCTTACATCCGCCAACTGACAAACGAAGTTCGATTACTATCCAAACATTAGAAATAGCTACGATACAAACAGTCGCGTATGTGCAGTTTGATTCTGTGATGAAATGATTCGTATGAGAAAATTTCGAAGACGAATGGTTTGCAATCACAAAAGCCCTGTCACAAGTCAAATTTCTTATAAAGACTTAGCTCCGCTCTAATCGATGAGTTTTCCTGAAGCTGAAGGCCATCATCTGTTCGCTCCTTTGCTTTTCAGAACTAGGTTTTCTGTCATTTTGGCTTCAAAGCATTTTGTAACTGGTCTGAACATGTCATCGGCGAGCTCTCAGAATGGTCATGTAGGTGTTAGTCACACCACTGCGCGAACGTTACTGGATCTTGTGATAGATATCTTTCTTAAAAACATCGACTGACCAGAATTTTGTTTGAAAACGGTAGTTCTATTGACCTTATCAGCAAATGATTTTTTTTCACCGACAGCTTTATGGAAGACTTTAATCCGTTTGCGACAGTTGACGTGCCGTATTTTGGTCCTCTCTTCCTTGTTAGCGATACAGCGTCCGAAAAACATTATGGTTGTTGCTTTACTTGTCAGTAAATTCGAGCTGTTCACATCGAGGCTGCACATTCTCTGGACACAAATATCTTGTTCTGCACACACTCATGATTTGCTGCATTCCGCGGATGCCCACTGAAGCTTCCTATTAATAACCGAGATAATTTCAGTGTTGCCGGATGAGGTATGCGCGGACTATTATAAGCATGGAGGCAAAATCAAACTTCAGATGAATTACTGGATAAAGATTTGTGCTTGAATGGTCAGTCTCCCCTGTTAACTCATCCGGAGTGACTATGGAAATGCATAATTCGCTCAATAAAGTACATCTTCCAAGGACTATTTCATGCACTCGTGTCAGACGAAATATTTTGTGCAATGCTAGTGAAAGTTAGGCGCGTTTTGAACGATCGACCATCCTAAGAATCACTTTAATCGTTGATGACAACTGATCCGATGACTGGCAAATAATTTCTGGCCTTGGTGGTCAACGGTTTGGTTTCTTATGCTGATTATATTTGCTAGGTGGAGCGTTAACGTTATCCTTGTTCTGCACACTTTTACACGATTGTCCAAAATACGTCATGTTTCAAGGAGGCGTGGGACTGCCAACTCAACTGCACACTACCGTTTTGTAGTTCGTGTTTCTACTTGTGTTACAAAACCGTTAAGAACTCGTCTTTTAGTTTGTCATTGACTACAGGATTATATGTAATGAGGGCCCGGTTATGTGGAATCATTCGTAATTTCTCATCGAAAATAGATTAGGCCAGATTCGTCACTACTTGGTCTACATTAATTCGCCTTACTGAGTACAATCCCAGTGAGTTCAGTATGCTGACCGACAGTAACGAACCATGTGGTCATCAGTTGGGCCATAGAAGGTGAACTGTTGATGCGTGATTTACTTTCAAGAAGTTGCATAGAAAAGAACGCGTATGGAGAGTCTGGGGTGAGCGATTTATTGACTATGTGGGCAGTTTCATAATGGAAGGATTTAACAGTGTGCAGAATGCTAACCGGTAGGGGTGAGTTGGCTTCTTTTTCTGAAATTGTCAGTGGTTAAAACTTAAAGGACTTAGTATAACAACATTTACTACCAATGATTTTTTGATGTTTCAAGGTAAGTTTCCAAACTTCCTTTATCTTTGTGTAGGGGATTTCAGATCATCTCTCTATGTTGCTTCCATGTCGGCGTCTATTTAGTAGTTTGACCTCGATCTCACAGAACATCACCGCAATTATTTCCATCGAATGGTTATAGGACCGCAAAAACGCAGACACTGAATAACAGGGACAGAACGGGGCTTATCAACAGCGTGCAATTTTAATTGTAACACACAGAATCAGAACTCATTCTCTTTGGACCAAATTCATACACATTGCGCTGCACATTTTTGATCAGGGTACTACGCGTAACCTGGCAAAACCGTGCAGTTGAAAGTCACTTAATCAAATGGCCACTGCTATCCATCAGAACGTCACCTAGGCGGTCAATAACGACAAGCGAATGAATATGCGTGAAAGGACACCGGATCTAGTGCAGAGGTTAGGCCTTGTGCATTCCATTAGTTACCTGTGCTTAAGAAAGAGCTGGACACGAGAAGACTTGAATGCCTCAAACAGAGACTGGGATTTCGGACAGACATGCAGACTACAACTCTTCCAATTTGTCAGAGGGCTTACCGTGCAGTTCCATTCGTCTAAAACAATTAACCGTATTAGGACATTAGGCGATTAGACCAGTTAGCCGTTATATACGAATATGAGCTAAGCTAGTGTCTAGACTTCAGAGTAGGTCACATATTTTCTGGAATACTTGGTAGATCACCCAGCGGCTGTTGTCTCCGCTCAGGGCGGACAGAGCCCAATGATCTTCAGGGTTACATACTTAAACTCTGTTCCCTTCAAACTTCATTGTTGTCATAATAGTTTGATGACAAACCTAATAGGCTTTTTTGATGCTGCATAATTTTAGACTAATTAAAAGTGTCAGGAATTCCTGAGTACATTTTAATCTGAGTGATGTGATTCACCTAACAAGTCTGTGACCCATATGGGATGAGACGCACTTGATTGCCTTAATTTAGTTTAAACAGGAGGGAGTTGTCCACAAAGGGGCTCACCCGGAACGTGAACAAACAGTTCAGAGCGGCACCAACTGACTAGTAAACCTAGGGCTAAGGACAGGAGAACATAAAATTTGGAACAGTGCGGAACGATAAAGTTACAGGTCTTACTGTTGTCATCCCACATATGTTGAACCCTATGTTACATAATGTTCGATTATTTCTTCTGGATGGGTTTAACCAAGTGTATTACGAATGAATGACATCAAAAGTTAGAATAAAAGTCACTTCCATATTACCAAGCACATTACCATGTTGAAAACCAATGGTCAAAATGAGAAACCGGCGACCTAACAAAATTGTTTTGCTCCCTTATATTAAATATATTCTTGATTTTTCTGTCTATATTAATAAGAAGGCTATTCCATTGAACGTTCAGTACACCAGTAAGGTCAGCATTGTGTTCCAGGCGTCATTTTGTGCTAGAGGTACAGGCCACAGTTTACGGCAGTCAGAATTACCGGTGACCGGTGACGGAAAATAATGGAAACCAACATCCACTCGTTCACAAGTTAGTCAGTCCCACTTCACACTGTGTGGTGCTGAAAATCAGATGCATGTTGCTTATTCAGTGGTGTGCACAAGTAGTAGCACTTGTCGGAAACTAGACTGTACAGGAATTTTGATTAAGTAGTCGTTATCGATCCATTTCGTAGCAGCCTGACCATGTGTTCAGTGGTTAGTTGTGATCAGGCCGGTCTGATTGTCCATCGGACTCAAGACTACATTTGCTTATCCCTTTACATGCATGCTCGACTTAATCGGGAAAACGGTGGGCTAAGCCCTAAAATAATGACAAATAAGTAATGAAAGTGGATGTTATAATGTGGTACAGGGTTAACTAAGTGGTAGAAATACATTGTTGGCAGAATAGTTCATTTGGTGTGAATCAATTAACTTGATTCGAATTACTGGGGCTTGACGAGTAAAAAGCAGTGTACTATGACGCAGCTACTTGAACCCGAGACATAAGTCATATCAACCATTCTTAGAATTAAGGTTTTGCAATGACAACCATCTGTGTACACTGCCCTTTGTTTGGAAGTCAACTTGTTATATTTCACATAATGTAAAAGCAATAGGTAAGTTATTGTTTTATGGACGAGTTATGTTTCGATTGACAAAACCTCTAGCAAAAATGAGTGAGTGAAAAAGGGATAATAAGTCAAATGTGCGATAACCGCATTATTCGAATAGATGGAATGGTCTCAGCATTTCGATAGAGATACGATTTTGCCTGGCCTACGATAACATTCCTCGTAGGATGACCGATAGTAAAATACCGTCAAGTGATATCGACTGCACAAAACTCAAAAACAGTAAAAAGTGTGCGGGACAAATACCTTCTTCTTATAATCGTGAAAGAATTAGGCATTTGGTGCTGAGATTCATCTGGTAAATTTCAAGGGACTCGCTGAATTGTTGAGGACACGCGATACCAATTTTTTGGTATGTTTATGAGACTTTCGAGAACCATTTGAGCAGGATCGCTTGGGGACGAACGTTCCCCTCCACTACACTAGAACTAAGGGGCATGCAAAGAAGCACTAGTAACTTAGAAACGGTAGGTCATATTCGTCTCCCGGGTAGGGCGCCTCGTGGCTCATCTGAACTCTGGTCCAGGGCGCCCTGGTAGAAGGCAGCTAATTGAGCACCCTGGCATGAAGAAGGCCATTATTTAGCTGGTGTTTCCACGATCTTGGGACAGTTAGTTAGAGAAGTTGTTCTGCAGCTGAGGTCCTACTTTAATGACCTACTAAGTTGAATTATTGTATGATAAGGACGTATTATGTTAAATGCTTGACCCTAGACATAGGGGTCCTGTTAATTCACTTCACTGTGTTCTGTTTAGTTGATACTAATCGGAGGCATTTTCTTGGGTGTATCGTAGTTACCCAATACCAGCTGATAATATATTGCCATTAGAAATGACCAGAAATTGAACTCACACGTGATATTGTTGTGATGATTTGTGCCTCTTCAATTTTGTTTTCATTTTCCTTTTTGTCTCTCTCATTTTTAGGCCACCTGGAGGAAATTCTACACAAAACCTTTGGTATACAAATATATACCCATATTTTACTGCAGACAATAGTGAAGTCGCGGTGGTGTTACCAAATGAGTCTCGGTATAAAGTCATGAGAGATAATATTTATTAACGTGGACTCTACACTACTGTTGA
>LUCH01002580.1:65060-84698 GCA_013368495.1 Paragonimus heterotremus
TCAGACATACCTTCATTGTTTGTCTTTTATTTTTCTGTCTTTGTCGGGAGAAGTTATAAATTTTCGACTATTTTATTTGCTTCACGGCTCCGTTATACATAAAGTGCAAGGCCCACTTTTCAGTTACACGCTACTGCATGTTGGTAACGTTATGTTGAATGATTACTCTGAAAGCTTTGCAGTTAGTATGAAATGGTGCGCATTGCCCTACCCGACCTGTCTGCCGAAGACCATGATAAACAAGGTGAATGATTGGGGCGATCTGTGCAGATTACGTTTCGCATTCTCACGTATTCGTGGGCTATAACATAAGCGACGGTTACCTTAAGTGGACAGGGTAAATGTCGCCATTCTCGGATCCCTGGATCATCCTAACCATTGATTACAAACGCTATTCAAAATGGCAACATGTTGCTTTAAATGGCTTTTTGACATCCCCAACATTGTTCTCGTTTAACTGTAATGTGTTCCGTCTCTCGCCACAGTCTTTGTTATATGTTTCGTTACTGTCGCAGTGACATCTGGTCAGGCTGATAACCGCTGTGACTGAATATGAAAGGTGGCAGAGCTTCACCGAAATGTCAACCGGACTAAGTTAGGTATTTAAGAATTGACTACCAAGTCAATGTTACCAAATGCTGTTTGACGTCATCTGTTGTCAACCGGGACATTACTGGCCATTGACGATGCTGTGATTATAACTGCTTCAATTTTTTTATGCCCTCGTTTTGTTTTTGTTACGAACAAATGTGTAAAGTTGATATCTCATTCATTCTTCTTAGCTACCTAGCTGAAGTTTACATTCTTGTATGGCAAATGATCTGGGATAGTTAGTGTTGCTCTGCTCTAATATGGATGCGAAGCTCATTCTCGTCTCGATGTTTTTTTACTTGCGTAAATTCGTTTAGCTGTCACTCTTCCGGCTGGTTTCCGTGGAATGGCTGTACTTCTTCAACTGATTGATTCTCATAAGAACTTATATGTCTGACCGTCTTGCTTGACCAAACCTCACACTCCAAGCAGCTCACAAAATCATATGTAAAATGAACAACATACTCGGTATAAGTTCGTTCCTAGCAGGACAGCACCTTCGTTATCGTTTGTCAACACCGAGTTGTTCCATTTCTGCTAATGATAACTACATTGAATTTTTTCCGCATGCTGTTGGCATGTTCGATGGTATACCATCACTCTTTCTTTCTCAAAAACGTCAATGTTAGGTAAAACATTATGTACATTTCCATGTGTTCAGAAACTGTTTGACTGACGTGATTCCAAAAACGGACATGAAATGGTGAAGCTGGCATGAGTAAAAAGCCAGTGATGGAAATCAATTCGAACACATGTCTAAGATGGTTTCATTAATCCTGATCCTTAGAAATCCAGTCATTCTGCCTCGGCAGTATTGTGTATTGTAGATAGAACTATTAACTATAAGGTCATGAATGACCACCTGTTGTTGATCAAGTAACAACCAGTTTGGAAAAAGCGTTATCGTTACCACGCAGTGTGGAATTGTTTATGCTGTTCTCGAACCTCCGAATGCATACCCATCCATCCAATCTCATGAAACAAAGTCTGGATGCATTATTCCAAATGACTTCAGCCTACTATGGGTAACGACAAACGCAGCATCACCAACTAACAGCCTGTCTTTTCATTGTCATCTTTAGGATTAATCTCGTACTGTAATGGCATATGCTCTTGTGGCATGGATCTCTCCAGGTGGTTGTCGCTGATCTTGCATAATAGTTAACAAAACGAAGGTATTGCCATTGACTTCATGAGCCAGCCTTATTCAGTTGGGGACGGTCAATCGTCAACAGGAGACAGATATTAGCAATATCAACAAACTGTTTTATTTATTCACAGTAAGCGTACGTTCACTCGACACACGTTAAATCGGGTCTGTTTATGGGCGAAAGCAGTACGCTTTGCAGGTCAGATCCGAACTGACTAACTAGCACTACCAACTCTTGTCTGGTTCTTGTCCGAGAGTACCGAAAATTGAAGTTGTGGGGAATTGAAAGTCGTTGTGGAAGGGTACAGGCGTGTTATTCGTTTTTCTCTGTGTTACAATCTCACTCATTTGAATGTACTAATGAATGATACTTCGGGCGAAAGTTACCATTTTGGTTAGAAGTAGTCGTTATTTCCTTGAGTTGTAGAATTCTTTTCAAGCCTGATTTCGGTGGACAAAGATTTCGGATCCACGTGATTTTTGGGCGTCTAAGAGATGTCTGATACTCCTTGCGTTGACTATATGAGAATGCTGCTCGGTTCGTTTGATCAACTGATACTTATCATTCTGTAAGCAATATGCCTCTCAACAAACTACTGTCTACTGTGTTCGACGCACTTTTATTCTTGTACATCACATTTTACTCATTTTGTGCATGTGCATTACTAGCCAAGACAATCGGACATCATAGTATTTATTTGATGCTCCGTTTGTTCCTAATAAGAAGTCAAGGAATTTCAGAGACATGATGAGTGATGTGTAATCACAATGTTGTTAAAGAGTAATATGTCACAAATACAAAAGAAAGACTCACATGCTGACTCTTTGACAATCTTCAACGTCAACAAGATTGGAGACTGCTGGCAACGATTAGTCACGTGGGTAAATGTTGTGCTGGGCCTGTCAGCAAAGAGCTTTTTGTTGCACTACTGCTAAGACGTGTCTGTCGTGCAAAATAGTTTTATATTCGTTGTATCTATTCAGCGTTTGTGCAACAGATGTCTGTTTTATCATCGTGTTAACCACAAGGCAGTGCGTGTGTAAGTAATTGTCATAACGTGAAATAAATGAATGAGTATTGTATCGGTGATCACCGACACTTCGAACAACGTCCTCTGAGAAATACGCTACATCAAAACCGATTGTGCACTACTCACGAAGAACAATACGGCATGACCTGACAGCGGTTTATTGACAACGCATGCACCTACTCTAACGGCATCATTTAATCGGCAAAATAGTACTGTGAATACCGTGTGAAATTATGATCTTGAGTGCTACGTGAGTGTGGGAAATTTTATCCGAATGAAGTTACGAGAAATGACGACCTTGTTATCTGTTCTGTCTCTCGGTGGGTAATATCCACTATGAGATCAATGTTGAGTGTATTCCTTCCGCTACAGACTGGATAAGTGGATCTCACTAATTCACACATACTCAAAGTTGGTGAAAAACACTTGTTCATTGTGGATTCAACCATGTTACTTGGAATGTAGCTCTTATGAAAAGTGATCAGTTAATAGGAAGTTGTTGGCTTATTATGAATGTAAATGGGTGATTACGTGTGTAGTTCGAACAAATCCATGACGGTCATCAACACACTGTTGACGAGTCTCATTCGTATTGCACCAACTCACAAATGATGGCTGTGAAAAACGTTCCTTGCGCAGGATTCGTTTTGTTATTGAGTTTCTGACTGAGAAAAACACTAAAATGACACATACGTTTACTACAAGTACAGTAACTACTCGATAATGTATTGTGTTTGACCTGTCGAGAGCTGATGCGTATACCCTGACCCATTTACACACACATTCAGCATTGATTAAGGCGATAAGTACACCACATAATTTAGAATGATCGTTGGAGCAGTACTATTCTCAATTTGGAATTTTTACGACGATCGATCTTTTCACTGGCACGGATTACAAACAAATCAAAAATATCCTATTTCTCCAAAATGTGGAGACAACTTTTTGATGGTTTGAGAATGACTGTTATCTGAAGGGACACATGAGTTCGCAATAATGGACAGAACGCAAGCTTGAGTTTTTTTTTTTGCATCATCCTCAATACATCTGAAAGGCCTCTTTCCGTTTCTCAGTGTTCACACACACGGTGGAAACGCAATCCTCCGGCAATCTCTTATTTCGATACACTTGCTTTCACTTTATTTTGTAAATAACAATATTTATTTACATTCGCGACACGAAGTCCTGACCTGAACTTTCCGTGGAACTTAAGGGGTACCATAACAAATTAATTATAACTAGGGGTTCGAATGTGCATTATTGCAAAGTTTGCGCAACAAAGTCCATGGTCATTGATGTATAACGGACCTATGCTAATACCTTGACAGGATGGTCGGGCGTTTGTACTGTTTTGATCCAGCGGGCTATGCTGACTAGGACTCCGATCCTTCCTGATGCCACCTTGTCAGACAGGCCAGAGGGGAGCAGTCGGATGAAAAGCAGTTACACTCATAGGATTGTATGACGCACTACTGACCGCATAGGAGTTCTTAGGTGGCTAGGTACGATCCGATGAGTATACAGCAGAACTATTTTTATAGTTGCGGTACTGCTGTCATCCGTATCAGGAAGCATGGGGTTAGAAAAGGTGCCCTCAAACAAAGAACACTCCGATCACCCAACGGTTGACCGTGATCGCCGGCGTATTATCCAATACGGTCGAAAGACATTTGTTTTCGCTCAAAAGCCTGATGTAGGTTCGAGTACATCCATTGTGCGCAGTAGTGCTCAGAATGAGACATCAATGTCTTATTCACTTCGCCCTCGGGCTAGACAATCCCCTGACAGCCAAGTGAGCCAGACTGTTGAGTGTTGTGTAATTCGATTTGACATCTAGCTGAACGTGTGTTTTTGATAATTCTTCATCGAATTGTTGCAATTGTGTTGCGTTGGTGTCAGCGTTACAATAATCAGTGGACTAAATGGAAGCTGATTGATATGAATTATGTAGTTTTGATACACATTACTTTGCATCTCAGTCGCCGTTACGCGTCGTGCACCAAGGGATATGGTTTGTATTGGTGATGTATACCAACGGCACCATATTTTCGGCTCCTTGTCGGTTACATTTTGTCTTGTGTGTCCCGTTATCCCAGAACTGTAATAAGATTAATGGTGTTTGGCAGTTTATTATCAGACATTGTTTTCTGGAATCATCTAACGTACTGGAGCTGCCAATTTGTACTTTTCAGTGATCATATTATTCATTTGAATCTTCTCTTCTTCCGTTTGTTCAAATACAGGACTTATCTTATGCTTCAGTTTGTAAAATATTCCATTTTCATAACTACGTGTTCTTACTTATATCTCATCGGTTAGGCAGTTTTTCTGGGATAGACCGTTTTCTCACATTGCGCAGTCTGACTTCATCAGATTTTGATAAGAATATGGATAGATGATAAGTCTAATATGCTCCTCGTTTATTCAGGTTGGATTCTGCCTGGCTTCCTTTGTTTAAAAATGAAATTTCGAGGTTCCTTATGCTTGAGGTGATTTGGATGTGAAAGTTTTGTTCTGTTATCATCGACCTTTGTTTACATTATATTAACGTTACTGTTTCCTGCCTTTTTCAATTGCACCCGATTTTTGGAATCATTAAAGTTTTAGGTTATTGATTATTGTACTTGTCAACACTCAGTATGGCGGCGAACTCGTTAATCAATTCGTGATGAAACTACTCAGCGTGGGTATTCACCCACTTTGACATTTGGTTACGTCTCACATATCATTGCTCATTTTGTTTCAGATGAGTATCATTTTCATACCACCTCATTAGGATACTATTTCCCCATTTAGACTGTTTCTCTATTTAGCTATGTATAATATATGGTTTTCACAGCCTAATGAATGTTATAGAAACACACTGTGCTATTCATTGAGTAGTCCATAATCGCAAGATACTAAGCACCCGTTGTTTTTGATAGACGGATCTTTCTCTTTGTTCTGTTCACTTTTCAGTATGTATTCTGTCTTGTTTCGTTTTGTCTATTTAGCTGCATGTCTTACGCCCGTAGCTTTGGATGGATTCCAAGTTTTTCGAAGCAACTCATCTCTAACCAATCATTCATGCTAATTAATTCAAACTTCGTTTCGTTTTGTTTATTCTTTAGTTATTTTTGCACAACTTGATTGCCTCACCTGATATGTGAGATAACATCCATTCTCTAAGTTTTAACACCAATTTTTTTGCATACCGTGCTTTTGTTTCCATCCTCGGTCTTCCGTTTGCATCATCGTTTCATATTGCAATACATTTCGAAGTCATCTGTTTTGTCTTCGGCCGAGAATTGCGCACGAGAACAAGCAGCTGAACTGAATTCTATCTGTGGTGTATCCGATGCCAATGGGGATACTGCAACCCTGCTGGCACATTTGAAAGACCAAGAAGAAAGCTTGCGAGTCCAACGAGAGCAGGTGACTGAATTACAACAGAAGCACGATACCGCTATCATGGCCCAGCAAGCAGTGAGTCGTCTATACAATGTTCGTCCATGTTCACGATTGCTAAAACAAATTATTTTGCTCTAAATTACTTCAATCCAACTTTCTCGATTGAAACTCTGCACATAGTCTTTCTTTCTATCAGTTTGGTACGGCCTTGTCTGTGCGGGTTGAACAACTTACCTCTTTGATTGACAGAATTAATTTTCGCTGGTCGATTAATAGACAGACTGTAATGAAAGCAAATGTCTGTTCCATTGTCTTGTTTTCACCTCACCTGCGTGTAACTCTGAACTTCGACCGTTTTATGTGCTTTGTTTGTTTTGTTAAGTTGATTGTATTGTTGAAACGTACTATTCTGTGCGAATATTTTTTTCTGCAGGTGTTACGCATTTTTCACTATCATACTCCCCCATTTATTTGCGTACTAAGACAGTGAGCATAAGTTCTGATCATCTGCTTTTGGTATGTATGTTCCGTATGTTTCCGTTTAAATCTATCAGCGACATATATTGTTTTCGTAGACTACCTGTTGCCTTTTTCCTAATGGTCTGCTTTCTTTTATTTTTCTCAGCTTTACCCGAAAATTTCGGTTTCTTTGTTCAAAGTTTAAAAAAATTATTTCCATAATCCTGTGTGGAGTGTACCAGTACATAACCCTGGATTTGTTATGTTATTTTATACTTCACCGTCTTTCTTTCTAGCTTAAATCTTACTAATCAAGTTTCATTTTTTGTCTCTGAATGATAAGGGTTCCAATGTTTTTCCCTAAACTATCATGTACCTAATGGGCATTGTTTGAGTGTACAACAGAGGTCCTTAGTCATGTGCTTCCCGCTCCCAGTTCCTCAGGCTTGTGTGTTGTACAGGATAGAGTACAACGCCAGTCACTTATGATTATGTGTTTGTGCAGGCAGTTAAGCATCAGTGAGAACCAATGATGTATTGCTGTCTATGATGATGATGATGATGGTGCTGATGATGATTTGCACACGCTTTCGGTTGCAATCACCTTGACAGACTAATCTGGAACGGACACTATTAACCTTGTGTGTGTGCAGGCAAACGTAAAGCTTTTATCATTCAGGTAGATTTGAAGGTACATTTCAGCCCGTGTTTCCTTTTTTATAAAATTTTCCCCCGTTGAAACGCTTTTGTAGTTTCCACCAACTCTACTGACGCATACAGGTGACTAAAAGTAGAGAAAGCGTCGTTTGTGTACATTGATAAACGGTTCTGACTACATTTCCAATCTCTGTTTGTTTCTAATTAGGCACAACAGGAAGCATTCCGTGCTTTTCCGTTACAGTAAAAGGCGAAGTAAAATATCGATATCCAACATTGGTCTACTGTTTTAATCGTACTCACGTATGACTATGATTGTTTATTTGAGGATTGTTGTGATTATTCTATTGAACTCTGGCGCTCTGGGTTACCAAGCTATGCACGCTCGCTGACTGAAATTTTCTGTGCTTTTTCAAATACCAATTATCAGAGCGAAGTTAAACTCAGTGAACTCATGTTTCATGACCAAAGTTTATCGGCTCAGTGTGTCGTGTATCTGGGGTTGTGGAGACTTTATAAGGCACCATTATGTTGTCTTCTGAAGAACGTCATGTTCACGGTGCTATCCTGAGTAGTTTAGTTATAAGCGTGTTTAATTTTTTCGGCATCTACTACAATCTAGCTGATGCAAACATGGTGGCTATCTGCACACATTGACGATATTGTTGCGTCCTCAGTTCTGTCAACCTTTTCTAAAGACCTTGATTTCTGCTCACTTACTCTTTGGTGAGTTGAGTGTTGGTTCTATCGGACGGGTGTTCAATCATATTTGTTTCTTTTCGTCTGCTTGCCAACCATTTTGTTTTGCTTCTTGTTTCAACCTCAATAATTATCTTATTGGTAATCCGCGATTTATCCTCCTACCTGGATGCTGTATATCTAGTCTGATGATCGGGCACAACAGTTGGAGAATGACCTAATCAAACTGCGTACAGAGCTTCTGGTATCAGATCACAAACAGGAGGAGTTGACACGGGCGCTACAATCGGCACATCAAGTTCGTGATCAGTTGGTAAGCGAAATTACCGCACTTTTGGACGAGTTACCTCCGATTGGCAAGTCGTCGACTGTGGAAGATTTAACTCAAGGGCTCCGTGTGCGCATTGACCAACTATCTCGACATGTGTAAGTTCACTGAAATGCTTCTCATGTTCTCTGAAGCAGATTAACCACCTCTGCGTGTTTCATAACTACCACGCATAAACTGACCATTCATGCACTATGGATGTTCAACTTTCCTTGTCCAGTTTTCTAGTGTTTAGCAAAAGTTACTGTTATCTTGTCAGCTTCACATTTAGGTTCATACATAAGGAACTGGCAGACCCTATCATTACTGTTGTCATTCTTCCCTATTGCTGATTTGCTTCAGAGGATTTTCACTTCCTACTACAAATTATTGGTCAAGTTATAATTGATGATTCTGCCTGTACTCCTCTGAGTCTTTATTACCCAATGCACGCCAAGGAGTTTTATAAAACTCGGAGGTTTCAAGATCTTCTCATTTTGATTCACAAACCGACTCCACCGCTTTCATATGTAAAAAGTACAGTGTTTAATACTCTGTCTAGCACGGGCGTAATAGCCAAACTCTTGATGTGGACATCTTGCGACGATGATGTTGTTTATTACAAAAACCGGTGGTAATTTTAACGCTCACAATAGTTTCTTGGATTGTGTACTTAGAATATCATATTGTACATTTGTTATTTTTGAATTGCAAAGAAAATGTGCAAAGTCACTAGATAGCCCTCATGATGTCAACTTTGAAACCAGCCAGTACACATGTTTTTAGTGGTCATTTGGGATCACATATGTGCTCACCTTCAAGCTGATGTTTTCCAAACAGCGATGATGGGCACTAGCCTTTAGTTTCTTGTGAATACAGTTGCACAGCATTTTCTAATGTATCACACTTCTCAGGCAGTAGAAAAGTGTTACATTTAAGTCAAATGATGGGCGAATCTGTACATTACCATTACAATTTCATCCGAACCAAATACGTTTGAGATTTTAACGAGGCATTATAATCGCAATATGACTTTAATAAAAAACACTTGAGAGGGTTAAAAGTTTATAAACTTGTAACAGTCAATCATTTTGCTTTTGTACTCTGTTACACAAACATGAACTGTTCGCTATTTAAGTAGAATGTATGCTTGAAGTAAAATTAGCTATTCATTGTTAACCGGTGAGCTGTACAGTTGCAGGAAATCAACCTAGTGTTGGGCAAACGTACAGAATGTGCGAATAAACCCCTACATACGATCGTTCGATGCCCAGGTAACTTAGTATCTTTGTTGTAAACGTGTTGCATAACCTGAAAATCTTGGACTAGTAGGGCGTCAATAAGTGGTACATGTTTGTCACATACTCGGTCGTCTGTTGGAACACATGTTCCAAATAATTCAACCAGCAACAGATTTTCCAGACTTAATCTGCAAGTTAGACATTAAAATCCTCAGGGTCCATGTTCAGCTACTGTTGATCAACACTTTAGCTAGCTCGGTACAGTACAAATTCGCGTCTATAACGTTACCTATTCTTTCGTGGGTGTACAATGTTCAACTTGTGGTACGTAATGAAAAACGTCCTGAGGGAAACATAAACCACAAAAATGGTTAGCACAAAGAATCATCCGAATTCGTTTTTAGTTACTTTGACCTTGGGCAGCATGATGTCAGCGAAATCGTTTGATGAAGCACGAGTTTCCAGGCCATATGCATAAATGGGTGGAGGTCATGGATACCAAAAAGCAAGCTTAACAACGCTGGATTCGTCTGTGATAAGCTCCAAAAACCTCTCACTAACATACAGAAGTGCTTATCGAAGTTCATGTTCCTCGGGTATGACAGCTTCAAGTCACAATATATCGATCACTCATCCCGTTTCAACAGGACTACATGAAGAACCAGGCAATAAGGGAACGAAGTTAAGGACACGATTACCAGTGCTTACATCGACCGAAATAGGTTGGTGTACGAGATCCGCACACTAAATGTTGTCATACCGCTCCTGAACTATGTCGTTAAGTAGCAGATACTTGTGAGAAAAATTCCAAATTGTTTAAGACAGTTTGAAGTTCTCTGACCTTATTGTCGTACGCTGCGTGACGCAACACGAATCAGTTCAGTTTGGTAACAGCCATTGCCGGCTGCTGTTATTGATAGGAATGACCAGGCCCAATGCTTATCTTTAGAACGCTTATCATTTGCGGCCTGTTTTTTAACTGGATTGTATCTGTCCCTTTGTTAAACTCACACACCGGGTTAAATTTCACCCACGGTTAGACAGACGCAGTTTAGTTGCAAAGCCATTGTTCACTACAGTTCATGCACAAACCCAATGCTGCTTGAACTAAGCAAAGCAGTGCACCTACGTGCGTTTATTGCTGTCAAATCAGTCGAGCGGTTTTTGTCAACTTTTTGCATCGCGTAGAAGCGAATAACTTCTTTTAGCGGTTTTGCCTAGTAGATCAGGTAACAGGATAGAACAAAGCCACGGGTATTCTATATTGACGAAACCTCGCGCTTGTATACCCAATTTGAAACAAACTATTCCACCTTGCTCATCTTCTCCCTAAAAATTAAACAGCCAACACCATGAATCTGACTATTTATTTGTCATAAACCTGTACATTTTATATTGCTCCTTTTTTGCGACTTCTTAAATAGATCAATAAAAACGGAACTGCCAACTTTACTGACAGAGCCCCATGCTTGAAGGTAAAAAATTTAAGTTGTTTCGATGCGTCAAAGGTGATCGTTGATAGAGCTGTTGAATCAAACTAGCCCTCACTTTCGATTTCTGAATCACGTCCCATCATTCGACGTTCCTTGGAGTTGGTCCCAAATCTGTAAAATTTTATAATCAAGTCTATTCCTCTCCAGCTTACCTCATCGGTACTGATGTGAATTTGCCGAACCCGTTCGGTCAATCGTCTACAGAAACCTATTGCAAGAAATCATTACTGAAATAGGTCACTGCGGCGTTGTTTTCCGGGCATCTCCACAATTTATCTTACTGTCAATCCTGCCTCGTACAAGGAGGGAGGTACATCAAGTCAGGCTTACCTAATGAAATGCATCACTCTAGACAATAAGAGCATAGAGAACAATTATAGGTTAAACATTATACCACGTCTGTAAGTCGGTGAGATCAATTTCAAATGTGGACATTGTACACATCTGCTGTATTTGGTACCTCGAAATAGTGAGCGATTTGTGTTTCTGTGCAACGTAACACACAGGAGTGTGATTGTTTAGTTCTTTTAAGTGTACATCATCAAACTGTTATTGTTGTGCAGTTGCTTCACAGCTAAGTTTCTTGTTTGGGAATTCTGAAAATGTTATCGTACGTAACAATTCGCCATTCTCAATTGTCATTCAGGCTTGTCATTTATGACAGCACGTGATGGTTAACACAAGTCCAGTTGAGATATACATGACACATTCGTCGATTTGTTTATACAGAATGTCTGAAATTGAAATCCGTGTACTAAGCGTATGCATCCGGAGCATTTCACTAATTTTATTGGTAGAGATAATTTGCTGCAAAACTTCCAAATTTATGTGACCACGACCCATATGTGTCACATCAACAGCAGTAAAGTTGATGTGTCTCAGTATGTAGAGGCTACCAGCGTTTCTCATCGTGTCAACTGTTGACGGAATTGGTCACACTGAACGGTTTATATTTCACTACAAATGTCTTATGTGTCCCATCGGGGTGGCCAATGGAAATTGCGTCGGATACTTTGCCCCAAAAGTATCCTTAATCAATTTCTGTCATTTCGTTTTGGTATGTGAACGTTTCTCCAATCGTGCGACTTACGTCATCTGCTCAAAACAGACTGACAGTCGGTCACTTCAATTTTCCATGAACATTTGTTTTTTTCTTCTTTAGAGCATAATGCATTCGCTGAAATAATCAGTACAGTGCACAGAACTACGGCGAGTATGAATGGCCTGTGATAGAACACAGATGAAGTGTTATTTGATAACAGTGTTGATGCTCCCTACCGAACTTGCAAAGAAAGTTGATGTTTTTGACCCATATTTCCGTCATTATTGGCTAGTGGGGTACCTATCTGCAACCAAATGTTTCCATTCACAGTCATGCATAAGGGCCAATTGATTGGTCTTCGCATTGTCATGCTTGAAGACCAACAGATGTTTTTCAATTCAACCGTCCGTCGTCACAGACTCAAGCGGTTGACAAAGATATCGGTGTGCAATGGCCGTCATCATTTTGCCAATAATGTCCTTTTTAAAAGTTGGATTTCACGTTGGACAAACATAACATATGCCTCATTAGCTGCGTCGTTGAATTTCCGATCGTGTGCTAATACTCTTCCGCCTATCTCATATGAAGTCCGATGATGGTCGAAAATGACATGCTAAATACTGAGGCGATATTCGTGTTGATGAAATACCTATCTTTCTGGTTAGTCTGATCAATGAAAGCACCTCTTTCAAAGCAGTTCATCAGTGAAACTTTCGCCGTTGATTTTTTGAGTGACGTCGATATCCTTATGTATATTGCGGCTAAATAACTATCAAGAACGTTGGCCTCAGGAAAATTACGAATTTGTGCATATCGAGACAGTCTTGGTAATCATTTTATCACGACAACTTATACGCAATGAGTGTTAACTTGGATTGGGTTTTTCAGTTTTGTTGTTCCACAGTATTATTCGGTTTTCATTACCACTATAAAGCCGGTTAACAGGAGTACCCGCTAACAACTAGCATTCCAATCGCCCAACGGTTGGCCATGACTGTAGGTGTATTACTCAGCACGGTCGAGGAGCATCTGGTGTCATTCAAAAGTCCGATATGGCTTCGAATACATCCACTGCACACAGCAGTAATCAGAATCAAACCATTTTGTCTTATTCACTGCGCCCTCGGGCTAGACAAGCCCCTTACTGACACACTGAATCGGACTCTTGGATCGTTGGCTCCGGATTGAATCCTCAAGAAAACTCTATATCCTGTTGTTTCACAGGTTAGACTTTTGAGTCATAGACTCGGAGTGGGACCTCTCAACTCAACCTCCTTCCACGGTGTAAACAACTGGGAAATATCAAACATTATCGTTTTCCCAACCTTTTAGTGGTGTATGTGTTTGATAAGATGCAGTGAGATTGCGTGATACAGCAAAGCGTCTACATTCTACTTTGATGTAACATTACGCTGCGGCACCAGATGTTTTGGGTAGCAGAACGTTTCTGTGAGATATGATTAATAGTTTCGTTTTATCCACGGAGCCGGTTGTTCTTGCTGACACCATTTCTTATACTACTGTTTACTTTGTTACTGAGTGTTCCTGCTATTAACTGGGTGCTCATATATGCTATCAACCGAACTATATCTCGGGTCTCAGCTAGTTCCCGTACATCATTCAGAGGAAAGCGATGTCCCTAGGCTTGAAAAGCCGAGTTCGTTATGCTTCAACGACGTCTCATTTTGTTGTTGTGGACCTCGTTATTGACTGTTCTTATCGAGAGAGACACTAGAGTCACTGGGCCACGATTATCTCCAGATTACCTTGAGAATGTCGGAGCATCGTGATTTATCGAGCTGACTGTACGTGTTGTGGGTTGTTTAGTGAGCGAGCTCATTGATTCTGAACTTACTGTCTTTGATAACTGCACTAAATGTGATTGCCGGGTCATTCACTAGGCGAACCCATTTCTTGTTAGCAGTCTGAGTCATCCGTTACATATTCCGAAATCTCTTGAGGTGAATAACATAAGTAATTTAACATGAACAAGATAACGGTGGATTTTTGGGTTATGGAGACCCTTACTTTTTGGTTTCTGGGGCACCAGTGACTTCATCAGGCCCTCTCCCAATTAGCTTTCGGTGCTTGATATAGAATTTTTCTTTCCTCCTATCAGTCGAGGCACATCCCTATCACATAACGCATCGGTTTCTCTTCGCATTTTCTTCATTACTGCATTGTCTCCGTGTATTTCTCAGATTTTGGGGGACATCTAATCACTGACCCCTACCCGTCGAAAGTTAACTGATCGAGTGTAAAATAGCCATTATTAATTCGACGCGTTTTGGAGACACGATTGTTGTAGGTCACTTTTATTCGCCATACCTCTCCGATCACTGTGTGAACTTATCTACACATTCTAGATAGCACTCTATGTCATCTTTAGCACAGAAGCCGAGAACAATCGATCGATTCTGGAATCCCGCGTGATTCAACTGGAGGCGGAACGAGACGCACTAGAACGAGAAATTGCTCTTCTCAAAGCTTCTGCACCAATCACTTTGGTAAGTTTCTCACATCCGTGATCACTAATTGCTTCGAATGTTTATACATTCGCTGGAAATCTCATGGCCCATTTGTGTTTAGAACGTGATCAACCTACTTCCTCACGTGTTTTCGATATGAGAAAGTTGAAAAGTTAGGATACAATTAGGCTTTGTATATTGTACTTCACTTTTCATAAAGACACCTGTTGACAGTAGCACATGTTACTTGCCTTTATGAGTTTTTGCAACAATGATCAGAGTTCGAAAATATACATCTGAAAGCTAAGACTCTTCACTCTTGAGAAATCACACTTTCTGTTTAGCCGACCTCTCAATTCTGATGTTCTATGGGAATCTAGAGATTACTCACGATTCGCATCCTCTTTGGCTTTGTGTCATAATCTGTGTGTCTGTACGGATAGCTCGTGAAGAGCACGCGCCATTAAAGTGGATATTAACAACGGAGCTAGTTTTTCACAAGATGGCTTCTCTATCACACTGACATTATGTTTGAGACTGTCTCAGGTAACTGAACAATACACTATTGTTCTGATCTTTTGAGTGATCACAGTCCACTACATTCTACGTGGGATATTTTGTTTAGCGAGTGTCTATTTGAAATCCTGCATCCAGACGCTTTTCTTTTATTTAACAGTAAACTGTGATTGTTTTATCATACACACGCATCAGGTGTGCTTTTTATACACATGCGAAATGAGTTTTGAACTCATCCGCCAATGTTCCCGAGTTACCTACCAGCTAGGTCAAAGTCAACTTTTTCAATCGCGGTTATCTGTGTTGTTATTTGTCAGCATCTTCTACGTGTATGCATGCTCGAAATGAAACACTGTCTCGTATGTACCGATGAGTTACGTTTCTAATGTCTAGTCTCGTATGTGTGCTTGATAGTGAAAATAGAATCAGTTTGTTACTATCCACACGATTGCGCAGCGTTTGTTGTAACCAGTTAAGATACTCGATGATCGTGACCGGACGGCTTGTTCTGTTGTTGTTTCACGCTGCCAATTGAACAGGGTAAACGTTCGGTAGATTCGATCACAATGCTTGCACAAATCTACAGTTTTCAATTTTTCAATTTTGTTCAGACTGACGCGGATGCTGCTCTTCTCAATGAACAGATAACCGAAGCCCGGAACAAGTAGGTTTCTGTCATTTTTGTCTCACCGTCTGTTTGAAATCAGATCCACATTCCATCAACGCGCGCGTACACACATTGTTTTGATTAGCTTTATCTCTGTGTCCGGATTACTCGAGCTATTTTGCAGTTGCACGTGTACCTAATGGCTAATGTCATCATTATTATGTTACCTCGCCCTCTTTGTTCCTGCGTACACTCGCTTGCTACGTTTGGCATTGCTACTTCGTTGTATATATATATATATATATATATATATATATATAACACCATATAAAAAGTGGAGATGAAAATTAGAATGTTGTAACACTGTGAAGTCGAATCGGATCAAACAGAAACGTGCTTCGGGGAACTCTGCTAACTTATACCATTCACTAGGATTGATTGTATTCAGGAATGTGATACCTTATAGACATCCATTCATACTAGACCATTACGAGTATTTGTTGGGTGTAGCGTCTACGGCTTTCTCAACAGGATTGAGCTAAACGCACTGGATATTTTTGCGAACCAGCATTCGAATTCCCAACGTTTGTCATGAGTTCCCACTGTTGTCGCCATTCATCCTGCATAGATTACTGGCTTTCACTGTGCATGACTGTAACTGGTGGCATGCCCATCGTGTATGGTTCTTTTGGGTAACTTGTGACCTGTGTTACGTACACATAGAATGATGTACGCTGGTATTCCGAGACATAGTAGCCCAGTAAGTACATGTGCGCCAGTGAGTACCGCCGTGTGTTCGCAAGCATAATTCACAATCGTTCCATTACTAATGCGCGCATCCTTGCTTAATCCATTGTCATCTGCGTCCACCCACAATAACATTTTTCGCTATAAGCCACTCTCTGTTCTCTAGAGTAGCGCAGTTGGAAGCGAGCACCGCCACTGCCCTTTCCAGTTTGGAATCGAAATCAACAGAGCTACGATCGGTACAAGATCAACTGGATCACATTCTAGCCGAAGTGAGTTGTTATGCCAGTGATGATCACCCGTTCACAATGCGAACTATAAACATTTCACAAGTAGGTTTTGTGCTAGATGTAGTTTTGCCAGTTCCCAACATCCGGATCGACTGAACGTCTACGTATTCACAGCTCGAATACGAGTTGATTCGATTGATGTTAAGACGTACTGAAGTAAGCAAATGTCAGTCATTAACGATCCTCATGTTCAGTAGGATTTCAGTGGAAGTTTGTGATCTTTTTCAACATCTATCTATGTTTTAATTATGATTTAATCTTCCCAGCTTCTAATCTTTGGTTGGACGACTATTTTGTTTGGTCAATTTCATGTTTTTTACAACAGTTGTTCCCAACCGTTGACTCACCGTAAGCGTTGATGTGTATAAATACTGAATACCCTTTTGCTAATTCGAGCTTTTTGAACATGCATAGTTTGTCTGTGGCTACTTTGATACATTGTGATTTCTTTCGATTGCTCTTACAACAGTCGTGCGAATAAACTCAGCCCGTCGATTGTACGGGATTGGTGACTGTTCATATCGTCAATTTTGTGTGAAGATATGCATCGCACATGTATGCTCTTCACTGGAATGTCCTCATGTTAAGAGGCGTGTTGTTTTGAACTGCAATTTTCAAGCTATTCTTGATTGCTATGATTCAAGTTGATTTAGAATGCTTTTCTGGATTGGGACCTAATTACCCTACACTGGTTTTTGAATAGAAAATCGTCTTTTTTCATCGTACAAAATGTATGTCGATTGCTTATACTTTTTGCTCCATCATTCGGTTGCACTGTGGCATTGATGTAGTATTTCCATTAGCTGAAACGCGTGGACGGTGTAATCGTACATGTGCGGTTTGTGGTAAGAAGCTGACGTTATTGTGTTATTCGTTTTCGTTAGTCGTGTCCTCTATTTCGATGTACGTACGTGGTTTTTGAATTTGATCATCTGAATTCAACTTTCGGCGATTCAGACTGATCGTCTCTCTGGTTGCCATATTGGAACATCGTTAGGTGTCGCTCACAGTCGGTGTTCACGAAGTCTACTACAGTCTATTGCAGCTCTATTACAGCACCACTGTGTTTTACAATCCGGCAGTTGAGTACAATCTGATTAGTCAGCATCTCACTTATTGAGGTTTTGGAATGTACTAAGGATGCCAGCTAGTCGTTTGCCATACCGAACACTCTTTGCAGACGCTGCGGCCGACTGGCATAAGGTGCGAGATGGACAGATGATGACCTGACGTAGACAAATGAAATCGTTCACGAAGGGGTTGGTCACTGTAGAACGGGCTCACCTCCCAAACTGGGGCTCTCGCGGCTCACAGAGTCGATGGCTGAAGTTGCGTGAGTGTTGTCGTTGTTTGGCCGAGTTGTCTGTGGAGTGAGTGCATTTAACAACACGAGGCAGTGAAAGCCGTAAGGAAGTTGTCTTGTTGATGACGCCTTACTTTCACTTACAGCTCGGTTGTTTGTTTGCAAGGTGTAGGCGCCTTGATGTTGTATGTTTGAATGTAGACATAGCTATTTTTCAGTAGTTAAATCCCCTTCCCCTCTCTTTTTTTCTTCTCTCTTCATGTGTAGTTTTTTTCTTCTTCGTGGTTGTGTGGCAGTTAAGCGTCAGTGTGAACCACTGATTTATTGCTGTCTATGATGATGATGTTGAGGTTTTGGACACAGGCGACACATTTGCTAACCTCAGCCTGATCACCTGTATGTAAAACTACATATCTATCTGTTGGAATGGAAACAGCTGTAAGCAGTCGGCTTCATCTGCCTAGATGTTGATGTGGTGACGCTACTGTTTGCAAAATAATTAATTGTGGACCCAAATCTACTTAACCTATCCTCTCTCTGTGTGTGTTTTATCTAGCATGCCCAATTGCAACATTCACATAATGAAGCCATCGAAATCCTCGAGGTTGAGAAACGTCAATTACTTGAACGCATCAAGGTTTTAGAATCTGGTGCAAATTTGTCTGCCTCTTCAGGTGAGCAACTGATTTTTGACGCAATGTTTCTTTTCTCTACTTTCAGGGTTAGTTCGTTTAATCTCTATTTGTAGTTAACAATGCATTGCACCATGATGTTTTCATACTGCAACTTTGCACTGTATGCAATCAATGACAACAGTAATCTCCTATCTATCTGATGGTTAAAATCTGGTTTTACACCTTGCTGGTTTGTATCTTATACAACATTTTGTTGTTATCTTTAACACTGATTGTCAAACGAGTTCCTTTGTTCAATGTTTATATTTGCACAGACTTAGGTGGTTAGGTCATGTACTAAGGATGCCAGCTAGTCGTTTGCCATACCGAACACTCTTTGCAGACGCTGCGGCCGACTGGCATAAGGTGCGAGATGGACAGATGATGACCTGACGTAGACAAATAAAATCGTTCACGTGGGGGTTGGTCACTGTAGATCGGGCTCACCTCCCAAACTGGGTCTCTCGCGGTTCACAGAGTCGATGGCTGAAGTTGCGTGAGTGTTGTCGTTGTTTGGCCGAGTTGTCTGTGGAGTGAGTGCATTTAACAACACGAGACAGTGAAAGCCGTAAGGAAGTTGTCTTGTTGATGACGCCTTACCTTCACTTACAGTTCAGTTGTTTGTTTGCAAAGTGTAGGCGCCTTGATGTTGTATGTTTGAATGTAGACGTAGCTATTTTTCAGTAGTTAAATCCCCTTCCTTTCTCCTTTTTTCTTCTCTCTTCATATGTAGTTTTTTTCTCTTTCGTGGTTGTGTGGCAGTTAAACATCGGTGTGAAACACTAATTTGTTACTGTCTGTGATGATGATGTTGAGGTTTTGGACACAGCCTGATCACCTCTATGTAAAACTACATATCTATCTGTTGGAATGGAAACAGCTGTAAGCAGTCGGCTTCATCTGCCTAAATGCTGATGTGGTGAGGCTACTGTTTGCAAAAGAATTAATTGTGGACCCAAATCTACTTAGCCTA
>LUCH01002581.1:0-15379 GCA_013368495.1 Paragonimus heterotremus
TAGTCATTCAGTTGGCTAACCAGCATTGGCCAGCTGGACACAAAGGCCTCACTCACACACCTACTGGTCTTATTCCTCTGGGTTTACACCGGATATGTGGTGTGTGAGTGGAACCGCAAGTGGTACAGCGCAAGCCACTTGGGGTGATGGTTTAAAGGGCAGGCGTCCTTTGGCTTCGGTCACTGTGGCAGGCTAATCCGCCTCGGATGCCGCCAACCCATTTTGGACCGGAATTCCAGTTCGTAAACGCGAACGCGCTTGTGGCATGGCAGCCATCGAGTTGGACGATGAAGATTATGTAATAGTGAAAGCTCTTTGGGTACACAAGCTTGTGTGCGCACGACAGCCGGCGCAACTCTGGGCTTCCGGCCGATTGTATGTATCAACGATCACTTGTCCTCCGATGGTAAGGAACTTAAAAACACTTCTTTCTGATAGTGCGACATTAATTTCAACTTTCACATAACAAAAATTTCAATGAGATGTAATATTGGGCTATGTACCATTGAATATAACACACAGACACGTTATCAAGATGCAACGTACGACGGATGATACGAGTTTCCTGCGTAACTCTGTCTTTATGTATTTGTGTATCCTGCTGTGTGATTGACCTCAGAATGTGTTTCTTGGCTCTTGTTCGCAAATGATGTTGTGTTGCCCGTGTAAGCTTCACTGCGTCCACCACAGATATTCATGTTTCGCATAAGGTGTTAAAACTCACAGCGTACGAAGCAGTGTAGTCGAGAAAGCAGCATTGTGTTTTGACGATGAAACTAACAAGGCAGGTTAACAGGACATCTGTATAAACAAAACCATGGAGTTCGAGTGGCTGAAGTAAACGTTGGTTCAGACAGTGTGTTGTACTAAAGCTATCCGCAATTCTGCACTGTAATATCAGCATCATATTTCAGAATGTAGCATTCTGATGAAATTGTTCATGACTGAAGTTACAGTCCAGTACTTTATGTTCACAATGAGACGACTGTTGAATCACCATTACTATGGCGACTAAAGTAACTGTGAAATTTGACAGCGTAGCATTTTTTTGGTTCCGGTTTGTCTGTCCATATTGTATTGACTGTTCCTCGTATGCGCCAATAAAGATTCATAGAAAGTTGCGCTCATTTGTTTCCTTCAAAATTAGCCTTTTACTATTGTATTTAAAATGCGTAGAAATGTAGTAGTGTAGTACAGAAAGACAAGTTAAAGAAAGACCTGGAATGTGAGTAAGAACATACCGAAAAAATACAAAAAAAGTGGACTCCGAAGTTTTCAGAAAAAACAAAATACACTCCAACCCAAAACTACGCTGCCACTTACCATTCAGCAATATCTTTCCAAGTAGCAGTTCAACAACCATCATTTTTTTAGCAACTGACTGTCAAACATTACTAAAAAGCTCTAGGCTGTATTGTGTTTCCATAAACCTAACAGAAATTGAATTACTCGCAGTCGTACAGAAAATACCCACGATGAACTGGTACAATCAGTCCGGATCGATATTATGGTTTCAAGCTAATATGACGAAGATATGAACTGACGGGTTTTGAAAGGGGGGACATTTTAGCGGTTCAACAGATGTGACAAGGCATGTGCCACAAGAAGAGAAGATTAGGAAGAAATGGTCCAAATATATTGTTACATGTTACCTGAAGAAGTTAGAGGATAGACCGCAGAAGGATAGCATCAGATAACGAATATTCTTATGAAGGCTGGAGAACAGATAGACAGTAGAAATATCCTCTGATGAGAAAACAGGTCAAAGCAAGCTCACCTGGATGCTTAGAGTAGATTTCCTCACGAGAATTGTGTTATGTACTAGTTCACATTCGCGACATTTAAAACTGTGCGTACTGTTTAGCTGAATCAGCAGCAGTTACAACATCGCACGCTGGATTGAAAACTCATATATCTTGGACTTAGCAAAGACATCGGGCATGCTTCTTTGATGAAAAAATTCCATCCACATATACATGTGGTGCGAGACAACTTTAGCCAGATATTCAAAAGGTTGGAGTGTGCTGCAGTCTACGCCAGAACACTTTATATTATAAATCATTTCTTCACATTGGCTGATGGCAGTAATTCTGCAACAGGACAAAGCCTCAATTCATATACTGGAGACGTCATTACTTCTTCGGGCGATGCTCCAGGACTTCTGTTAAAAAGATAAGATTGTCTCAGCCTCCAAATAAGCCAATTCACATCTTCGTGGCATTAAGTGCACACGGTAAACGCAAAATCAGTTGTCAGCCACGTCGGTTTTAGTCGAGTGACAATTAGTTTGTGTCCAGATAATTGGCAGGCGATCGGGCAACTATAATGTCGATCATGTGATGGTGTGTTTTCAGTTCTGAAAGCTCATTATGTCCATGTGGCCAGATGATTTTACGCTAGCTGATCAAGCAACTGGGAATTGTCGTACGATTTTATCAAGAGTATTGTTCCAAGTTGTTTTCTACAAGGGACACAAGCAAAATTCGGGCCGTAGCCTCCTAACGGTGTTTGCATATTTGTTGCTGAGAGTGTTTATTGATTCTGGTCAGAATCGGTGGGAAGAAATTTAGACTACTGCAAGTTTTACGAATAATTTGGCAACAAAACGCGACCCAGAAATTCAAAACCGTTGGTTGCCAGATAGGAAACAGTGCGCTATTCGCTATGCTACCCTCGTTTCTCCAACGGTGCGGACTTTCCCAGTGTTAACTCTATGCCTAGTACAACGTCCTTTTTATCAACTTGAGGAAATTCGATTTATTGGTTTTTATCCCATTTACCTTAATTTCTCACCCAATTACTTTTTAAGGTACCAGTTGCTAACAGTTAATTTCTGTACACTGACTCTTTTTGGTGGTAAATTGTGTATTTTTGTTTATTGGTAATTCATTACGTACAGAAACAGTCTGGTCTGATTATGCATTAGCCATTCTGCAGTGTTCTGTCTAAAATGAGAGATCTACCACCAGCTTGATTGACTACGTATGACCGTGAATCATCATACATTCTTTGGTTTCGGATGTTGATTTGTTACTGCCAAGCGATGGATACGCCATATCAAAATGTGCCCTATTTTTGGTATTATTTGTCAGTACCATTATTTCGGTAATTTAGCTTACCATGCCCACATCTTCTGTGGAATATTTATTTTGAGGATTAATGCACTAACTTTGTAAAATATGATAGACTTAGCAGCTACGGATGTATAACATACGGGCAAGGCTGTCATAGATTTTCCCCGAAAAACAGCGCTCTGAACATACACGCCTCAGATTAAAGGCAGCAGACAATAGGACAGTGGTAAAGAAATTAACCGGTTCATAATGTTGTTTAGTTCTTGTCATGTGTTTTGATGGTGGTTTACGCGCTGTGAAAAAAAGAATTTCTAATCACGGCTTATCCCGAGCGACGGCCCCCACGACCCTTGCGTGCGTGGTCGTTGCATAATGGTTCCGACAAAAGAATGGCTTTGCAGACGTGTTTTTCCCCCACCATAGCTAATCAGTCGATCGTTCAGCGTTATGCTACAAAACCGGAGTTGGGATAAAACAAGGGTCTAACAAAACTCAGGATGGGTACGTAAATTTTGGCACCTACCGTTCACTACCCGATGGAGCCTTTGCGCCTCAGCAAGACAGACTGACATGGAACTGATCTGTAAGCTGGAAGGCAACTTCTGAGCACTAAGATGACGTAATAAATGACACTGAAACATCTTCAACGCACATGTCTAATAGTAGTTCCAGTGACCAGCGATCGTATGGCTTCTCAAAGGAACCAGCTTCAACCGTGTTTTCCTGCTTGTTCGTTCTGTACGCATGATTTTATGTACGCCTGCTAGAGGAGACATGATATGAACTCAATGCCACTTTCTTTAGTCGTGCAACTAATTCCACGCACAAAATGTTTGTCCTTTTCCTAACGACTTATCTTCTATTCCATTCTTCAGGGTCGTTTAACCTGTGCCTGTCCGAGCGTTGTTTAACGCACTCGAAAGTTCCACAAACCTTTTGCTTACTACGCATTTGAGTGCCCCCGAGTGGGCCGCAGCCCATCTCGCGCTTCATCCCTTTTTCCTCTTGGTTGTTGCCGTTGGTCCCAGACTAGGCCAGAGCTTATCGTATTTCCGAACACTGCTGTAAATATACGGTTTGTTTTCAAATCCTACTGCGTTCTTTAGTTCCGTGCCTATTGGGACTACGTTCCGATTGCTCTTCAGGAAAGGCGTTTTAAATTGTTAGTGGACGAGGTTCCAATTTGTCCACTGTATAGTAATCCTGTTCGGTTGCTAATGCGACCAGTTCACTCACGAGAGCAGCTATGAATGTATTCCAATTACTGTGTGATTGCCTATCACTGAGTTTCTTACTGAAGTATACCATCTCCTTTCTATGACCACGTTAGGTAAACTTCATTCATCCGAGTTAACCTTTTTCTCGTCACCAAATATTAAATATTTCTTTAGAGGTGCTGGTGAAATACGCGACTCCACTCACCTGAAACAAACCCGGCTTTGTTAATGACTGAATGAAATCGACTCGCTCAGTCTTTGGTGTTAATTTTAGGGCACATGTTCAAGAGTTCTTGAATGGTTTTGATGGAAACGACCAACACAAGCTTGCTTACATTATTTCCAGAGCTAGTTGATATATCAAACATCATTTGGTAGGATCAGCATATGGATAAAGTTGACGGTCATCTTCCATTATCGCTTTTCAGCCCTCCGGAATGGGCTGTGTGAGCAATTACGGGTATTTGATTTTGACCTCGGAAGTGGGTCAACAAACTTGTACGGGCTCACGCTTATATGCTTGAAACCCTAAATATTTTTTTCAACCCAACCTCCTGTTATGGTGGGAGTGGAAATGATCTCATTTACCCGACTGCATCTCTGGGGCGTGGCGAAAACAGATCATGCGCCTCTGGTATCAATTAGGCAGAGCTGATTCATCGCACCACGTTGGACTCTGACGTGATGTATTATAGCCACGTTGTGAAAGAAGCAAGTTTCCTTTGGCGTATCTCAGATTTATGAATTCAGTAGTGAGCCGTGTCGTTCCACTTGCTGTCAACTTGTCTTATTTAACCATTTATGGGTACCGTGATGAGGACGACTTGTTACGTTGTCGAGATCGGGGTGGGAGCTCGTTCAAAGTGTTGTCCAGAGTGAGGTGTTTTGTCTTCTGGAAGCCTGCTTCGCCCTGAAGAACGATATACGCAAGATGCAGAGGCCGTTTATTTTTGGGTCAACTTGAAACATGCATCATACGGGTTTTGGTTAAGTGATTACGAACTAGGATAGCATGCTGATGCATGTGATTACTTCTCAAAATGGGTTGGGTGGGATGAGGAGCGTAACGCGCTCCGCACAAGTATCGTGTTTGTTCACAAACAGATTTATCTGGGACCGTACGGACTGTATGTATAGATGCCTCTGATGGCGGTTCAGCATTGATACTCTCATTTCACCGAAGGCAAGTCAGACTTGTGCACCCGTAGGTGACTAAGTCGATCCGTAAGTATGTGTCTGCCTGTCTGACTCTGTTTGTTACTCATTAAACCGTCATCACGACCTCTGTGATCGCGCTTCAGAAGATTGTGTCGAATCCTTATCGTCCTCATAAGGTAGCCAGTAGCAAACTTTCAGCTAAGTGCTACTCGCAACAGTGCTTGAAGCCTATCTTCACCATACAGTCGGCCTATACCGCTCGTCAGAAGTTTTGCGGAGGCGCGTTTTAGAGTATTGAAGTAACCAAGGAAAAATGCATGAGAACATTGGAGTGTACTTCGGTTTGACTTAGTGTTTTCCATATATGAACATGGAATTGGCGACCGTGGCGTCACGGACTTGGTGTTATGTAAAACGACAGGTTATTTTTCAGAGTGATGTTGAAGCACACATAACCTGTTTTGAATTTCTGAATACAACATCATTGCGCCAACCGTACTCTTGGCTCAAAACACCGGGAGACAACTTCAGTCTCCTTCACGGATGATATGAACTGAAAACTGGGAAACTTCAATTATGACACGTGTAGTGGAAGGATCACATCATTATGTAGAAAAAAAATGTTCAATAAGGCACGAATGTTATTGTCAGATTCGCATGTTCGCATGCCACACGCGCACTCTCATTCGTGAATCAGAATTTCAGTCCAAAACACAGCGGCGGTTTATACTTGCACATCATATACACTTCAGTCTGGTTCGTGTGTGCGGCTGGCACTTTCCGTCGTGGGTTCTTTGCCTGCCATTTCTCGTCCGTTTTTCCTATTTCGGCGAGTGATAAATCGTCCGGTCGCCCAAGTTGTTCGCAATCCATTGGCTGTGGGCTTTGGACATACCTCACCAGCGAGTCGAGATATTCCACCGAGTATGGGAATAATCACATCCCCGATTTGGTCATTCGTTACAGCAGGAGTGGAAGCCAAACACAAACACCGCTGTTTCATCTTCCTTCATAAATTAACATTAAGTTAAATCTAGGTTTAAAAGACGTCGAAGCCTGTTGAAAGTGTGCTAGACAGGTCGGTGATCCTATTGCCGAAAAACGGTTATTGCAGACCGAAATTTACGGTTAAACCTTGAAAGCGATCGGGCAAAGCTATAACAAAACAAGAAAGTCCACCAGTTTTACGTAGGGCAATCTTTTTATGTAATATATATCCAAGTCTATGAATCCGTTGTTCACATAGTCTTAATCTGTTTGACTGAATCGGAAACCTATCGTGTTAACACTTAAAAATCATTCACAACTCACGGGGGCCTGCTCATATGTTAAGTTTCAAATGAGTTGCTCCAGGACAATGCCAGCGTGAACTCAGTCATGTGTTAACTGTTTGTCTGGACACAATACCTGATAGTGTAGAGACGCTAATTTTGACATTCCATAGAAAAAGAGGTGCGAAAGTTTTCATCGACAGCTTGACGTATCTGTAGAGGCGTGGAAGAAACTGTGTCCAAAAACTAAATGTTATCGAGTAATTTTTATTCAGGGATAATGACGTGATGAAACTGGTCAACCGGTGACTCCGGTGAGCTGTAACGTTCAGCTACTGTTGTCCATCTGAAGAAAGTAGCAAAGTGATGAATCCACTGAAGAGAAAATAACAGTATGCGAAACTAAATTAGCCCATGTTCATCATTGTTGTAGTGTAGTTATTAGTGCGTAAAACTGAAAGATAGTGACAGCGTCATGCAACCGAGCATGATTATAGCGACAGTAAAAAAACACATGGCCTGGGGGAGTCGTTCAGTGCATATCAGGATGAGGAACCAAGCACACTGTTAAACGGTTGACATATCCCCACATCTGTTGTCAATTGTGCAGGTCTAGTCTTTTTCTTAAGTTGGTTCACGCAGAACATAGACACCCCTCCAATCTTCTGAACGTTAAGGATAGCCGTCACTTCCGGCATGTACATCGTCTCCTTCAATTCGTGCTACACAATTTATCAGTACCCCTCAGTATTGTGTATTGAATTTGATGTTAACAAATGAGACTGCACTGTTATTGCAATAAAAGTGACCAGCATTGTTGATTACAGATTACATCTTGACAAATAGGTGTTGCAGCGACGCAGTGGTCTGGCAGTAGATTTACAGCCACTTATCAAAACTGAGGTCCGCTATTGCACTTCGGCTCTCAAACACCACATTTCAAAGAAGGTGAGGGAGACATTAGTACAGAATTTGCCCCGGTTTCAACGTGTGGATGACGAAATAAATCCCTTCGTGTTTGGGTCACTCAACAGTAGATCCCATGTTTCGGAGAAGGGTAGGAAGCTCTTGCGAAAACCGTAAGGGGATTAGGTTGACTTCAGCCATAATTAGGTAGGTGGCTCCTATCAGAATTCATCGACGTACTGCTGTCTGGGGGATGGGGTAGACATTAAGGAAGAACAGACGAAATAACAAAGACAGACAACTGACAGAGTAACGTATCTTCGTCCCAGACGAGAATGTATTGATGAAATTTCCCTCCTTCGCTAAATTCTAGAACAGCGTCAGATGCGCGTTGGCCAGCAATTGTCATTCTACTCGACTATAAATATGCGTTCAGTTCAGTCAGCCGATCTACATTTTTGGAGTCGCTCATACGCAGAAGTGTACCGAACATATGAACACAGTGTCGACGCTTTATTCACATGTTTCAAGTTAGGGTTTATGTTAAACTGTCTGACAAGTTCAGCACTAGGACTGGCGTACGTCTCAAAGCTGTCCACTTTCGCCAGTCCGTTTATTTTCGTCGCAAACTAAATAAAGGACGTTTTGTGGCAATCACAAGATACCAGCGCGGACCTTCAAACTGATGGAAGACTAATATTTATTACGCTGTGTTGCTGTTTAGCGATTTCCAAGCGGCACACACTATGCTAGAGGCTCTTTCGTGTTCAGTTAAATATTTCGGAATGCAATTTGAACCCTCAAAGCACAAAGTGCTTCAGCAAGACTGGTGATTACGTATAATAAATGTAGGATAGTGAGATTACAGAAGTTTCTGATCGCTTTGTGTTTGGGAAGTAGTATCAGCAGTGGCGAGAGTATGGGAAATGGAACAGAAACTTGTATCCACATGACGAGGGTGATGTTGGTTAACACGGAGCGTCCATGGCAACCGGCATCTCTCCAAGATTTCATTGTCACGTATATAAGGCGACACTGGGGGCTGTGCTACTTTACGGCTGCTCAAAGTGGAAGAGGTTGAAAGCCTTCAGTTAGGTGACCATCGATATCTGCGTTCGATCGCCCGCATCGAGTGGAACTAACGGGCAAGCAATCAGTAACGATCGAAAATGACGCGAGCCGTAGACACAAGATCTTCCGCTTTCGCGAAAATAGACAAACCTGGGAGTACTACGTGCAGCTGTTAGTTGCATTTCCGCTTGTAAGGACGACTAGCGTTCTGCACACACGACGGTTCACGAGAAAACATGCTAGACAAGTAGCGATGAACTACACTGTTTTCACCTTCTAGGTTCGTAATGGTACCAAAGGACATTTACATACTCTACAACATCAAGAATAACGGATTGTTAACAACGGGTTCGTAGTTCACACGGAGATGTCGAGAGTGCCCTTTTGCACAGATCTTCCTGTTCATTTTATTCCGTCCGTGTTACGTACTTGTCCACCAATAAGCAGTTACACATGAAATAAAAATAGTCCTGGTTCGACTTTTAAAATAAGAACTTAGACCTCCCAATCTACGAATACAACTGGTCTAACATTCCAGGTGCACCTTCGTTCCTTGTAAAGACAACAGCTGGCTGGATATGCATTTTCTTGAATGAAAATTAAACGTTCACTGAGTTGGCCGAACATACACCAATTTCGAGATGATAATTAAAAGTTTACGACGGTGTTCAATTTCATTCTCAAGTCCTTTCAAACAATTTGACGTAGATACTAT
Source organism: Paragonimus heterotremus (assembly GCA_013368495.1). Classification (NCBI taxonomy): domain Eukaryota; kingdom Metazoa; phylum Platyhelminthes; class Trematoda; order Plagiorchiida; family Troglotrematidae; genus Paragonimus; species Paragonimus heterotremus. The sequence goes on from LUCH01002581.1 coordinate 9,413, forward strand.
AGGTTAGCTTATCGACTAGAGCATATCAGTGTTGTATACCTTTTCTCAGATAAGCCTAATTTCTATCCTCGTGTTCAGGAAAAGTGAGCGTGCTGACCACACTGCTGTTATGATTTTAAATTACGCATAACCGAAAGACCACAACTAAACGTACCTAAACAAACTGTTCATGTACTTAATCACTAACATTCGTAACCTCAGACGACTGTTCTTTTGTCACACACCAACACAAATCTTCAATAATGGAGGACAAATCTTTAACCGATAAGTCACCCTCTTCATCACAAATGCTAGTACAATTTACTTCTGTTACGGCGTTTGTAAACTTCAGTTCCTCCAATAAACACAAATTCTAGTAAAGTTCTACAAGGATTTCCAATGGACACTGTCCTAACAGTTGTATTCGTGTTGGTCAGGTACAGTGCCATTACTTCTTTACATGAAAATCACACGGGATGTAAGTAATATCCTGTGAGAACTGATCCTCATCAGGATAAATTAAACCGATCGCACGCCAGTCACTTCCACATTCAAAAAGTGTGATGCTTATAAGTAATACAACTTCAATGCTCAACCGGTGGTGAATTCTAGCATAAACTGTTTGGTTAGTCAAGCAGATGAGTCATTTGATGGACCCTATATGACATAGTGAATTAGGCGAGTAATTGGACCCAAATTTGAAATTCTTCAGCTCCCGGTGTGGCTTCGTAGCTCATCTGATAGAACGCTCACTGTGTTCAGGCATGTCGTTTCTGTCGCCAGTTTGAATCCAGTCGAAGCCCAGAATTTTCGCGATTGGGTCTCCTCCAAAAAATCTACAATGCTACACGCACTGGTTACGACATGAATAATGGTGTACAATCGAAACCCAATAACAATTTGAGTTCGCGTTAAATGGTGCAACCAAAGATTCCCATTAAGTGATCCAAAACTCAAATCATATTTTTCGGAAAGCAGTCTCAACATGCACAGAAGCACATTAGACTGTGAACTGAGATTAACAAAATAGAGAGGACGGTCAACGAAAATGCAAACGGACTGTTCGGGAACTACGCGAGAGGAAACTTAAAAACTCGCCCCACAAGCGACCTATGCGGACATGGGGGTTGACAACAGATCAGCAGAGCGGATTGGGCCCTCAAGCAGACGGGAAAAATAAATCACATGGATTCTTGTGGGCCGCACTGCACATTCCTGCAAAATGTAAGCGTCAAGTCATTATTCGCAAATCAAATGGCAGTCAAGCCCAGTGTCGTTGGCTCACAATGTGATGTGCCTATCCATCTTATTGGTAAAGTCCGCTCAGCCCCGACAATCTGTCCCCTTATCTACTTGTGATTACATGTGGGAGGACTTATGAAAGGCCCACTTTGCAAAAAGCCCGGGTAATGTGTCTGGTAGAATCTACAGGGGATTCACAGATTAGTGGAAACTGAGAATGTTCATGTCTACCTGAATCTGTGTTGGGCGGTTTAGAGAGGAAAGACAGTAAGTGGTCCAAATTATCTTCATTCTGCAGCAGTGATTCTGATGATCACGTTTTGGTGTTCCGAATGTATGGATTAGGGGCAGGGTAACTTATGTGTGTAGCGTAGAGAACGTAGAGTCGTAACCCTTACTGTAGTTCAACTTTATACCTTCTCAATAGGACTAACGTCTTTCATGAACCAAAGATGACAAGTTTGGACATTCAAACCAAAATGGGGGCGCGCGGGTGCATCTTACCTAATAGTTAAACAGTCTAAGTGAAATCATCCAAATAGTCTGGTGAGTAACTGAAGTAGTGAATTGACCTTCTTAGCCATTGACGCACTGCTAAGATGCAGGTTAAGGTCATCTGAAACATTCGTGCCCAGTTCACGCTCGCGTGCAATGGTATACACTTTTCTATCTCTCAAAAAGTAATCTGTGCTGATCGGAAGACGGAAATGCATCACCTTACCTTTAGCAGTGTTAAATGGGAGGCGGTTGTCTGTAACCTGGTAGTGTAATACGTTCAAATCATGATGTGGTCTTTCACTTTCTGTAAGAGAGTCTACAGTATGTTCAGTTTCAATGGTATGAGCATACGACAGCGACGGGAAACTGATAGGCTATGATGAGATGACAAAGGAATACTTATATCTATTATTATTTGTTCAGTTCATCTTTGAGGATGTTATGTGTACGACAGGCGTCTCGGTAAAAAGCGTCTAATTTTGGTGTTTTGTGTTTAGCGGAAGAATTCTGTATTGTAGCGTCATTAAGAGACAAATTAGATGTATCCTACTTGGTTGTATAGAACGGTGCTAATACAGAGGTTTGGTTCAGTAGATCAACAACTGATGAATCAGAAAACGATGTTGATGATGGAGTAGCACTGACAATGGTGTATGACTGTAACAGCCACTTCATGTTCGGAAAAGAGCGTTATCCAAAAAAATATTTACCCAAGGTGAATTAGCGCCGCAGGCTCGTTTACGAGTAAAGAAGACCACGCTATCGCAGACTTTTTTTTACAGAAAGCAGGACTTAACATAGCCGCTGTTAATATGGAGATCACGCGAGACAGTGAGACAATCAACTGACCACTGTACAAGGCATAAAGTTACGTTAATGTTAGAAAACCTAATGGCAACGTGAAAACAGCCAACATCGAACAACATTAAACTAAGGGAAAGGAGAGTACAACTCAATATCGGGGGACATAAAACTCGTTGTGATCACAGATAGAGAAACCAACATATCACAGCCTGAAATTGCAGTTCGATGGGAGGGTGTACACAATGAACATAAAATGAAGTTGGCAATGGTAACAGCAGTTGTATAAAATTGAACTCGAAACGGGTAGCTGAGGAATGCATCGGACGATTATGTGCGCTCACATTACAAACGAAATGAAGAACCGGTCCGTCTTGTGTCGATCACGTGGTTGGCACTATGTCGCAGCTGTCGACGGGAACGGTAGGCAATCCAAACGGACAACGATAAGGCACAGAGATCGGAGGTGATAAGCATAAGGAACACGGAAGACCATCCAAACGGTACCAACAGGCCGGTAAGGAAAGGCCCCAACGCAGCACCTACGAAAGACAAGTGAGTGATCAACAATAACTTGACAATGAAGGCATTCGCGAATACGTGGAATGAGAGGAGATGACCTGAAAGTAAACAAATAATTAAGTGAAAATCAATTTTTTTTGACGTCCAACGACCAAAAGAATACTTGGGCTCAACGGCCATGTACACTCAATTTAAAACCCACAGCTGTATCCATAGAGGTATAAAGCATAGGAACACAAATGTGCACCGTACAAGCAACTATTATACAGCCGAAAAAAGTATGATATCAAACAACAAGCGAATAGGGTTGGCCGTGAGCAAACGATTCATTAGGAGATTGCGAACGACTGAAGGACAAAAACAACGGCAGACACAAGGGAAACAAGAATAACCAAATCCGCTAAAACGGCGTAGTTAATTGTGGGGTACTGCAGAAAGAGCTCGGTCACAATATCTGACGATACAAGTTACTGAAAAGACGGCTAGTGTTCTCTCAATGTCATGTCTTCAACAAGGGAAGGGAAATCAAAAGTAAACATGTCAGCATATATCTCAGACTTACAACCGAAACAAAAAAAAATTATATCACACAAAAATACATTACATATTTCACAGGCAGAAGCCAAAAAAGAGTAGCAAACATGCGGAAATACGAAAAACAGTAACCCGTAGAGTGGAGGAGGAAATAAACGTGGAGGGATAACGAAGAAAATGTCAAGACGGTGCACACATAAATTCGCAACACGAGCGTCACTGACCTCTGTTCTTCGCCATTTCAGACAGCATCCTCAACCAAAGGTGTTCACTTTACTTCTAATCCTAACCAAAAAGAAAGGAGTGCCCTACTGAACTAAGCTTCAAAATGAGTGCCTCCATACCTCGAACCCGAGTCACACGTTGACAACCAGGCTGCCACTTCCAGCCTAACCCACCACTCGCAAGCAAGGCACGATGTAGCAGATGGTAAGTTAGCATTCGTACGATGTGGCCAAACCAACGACGCCTAGGAGACTTATCCGTCCAGAAGACACGTTGGCAAACTTCGTCACTGCTGACACCGTGTTCCCAACACAGGCCGTTAATGTTTCGGAGACATCGATAGTCGAAAACGGATAGTCTATTAACAACTAACGCGTTAGTGGATTTGCCTTTGAATCCAACCAACAAATGGTATAAATCGACAAACGTCATCCGGGCGTTTCCGAAGCGATTGGTGATCTCACCAGATAATCCAGTAGCACTCATACAGTTTCCAAGGTACATAGACCTCTCGGCTACAAGCAGCTCGCCATCAAGAGTGAGAGCAGGCGCAGAGTCATGCCAATATTGCAACAGCACCTTGCACTCAGTAGACACTAAGTTTACACCATACCGACGAACTGAAGTCTCCAATCTGTCTAGGATGCTCTGAGAACCCAATGAACTCTCAAACATAACATAATGTCATCTGCATACTCTGTTTCTCCAATAGACTGCCTGGGAGCAATCCCACAACATCACACTCGCAATCTGTCAGGGCACACTCTAGGATCGCGTCTACTGCAAACTGCAATAGGAAGAGAGAGACTGGACATCTTTGTCACGCGACACTTCAGATACTAAAGGTCGGTGATACGATACCATAAGTCCTGACCCTGCCCTGCTCGAAGTATGACAGTAAGTCGCTTTCAGGTAGTTCACATACTTCTCAGACACACACCTCCTCGATAGACAGTCCAAAAGTATGGTTCTGTCAACCGAATCGAACGTCCCTCTGATGTTCAAGAAAACAACAATTGTTTGCCTTCCATACGAATGATAGAATTCAATCATCCGGTGATGTATGAAGATGTGATCAATGAAGCCACAGTCAGGTCAAAACCTACCTTGTTCTTCACGAAAATGACAATAGCGAGTTACGCTTACCACACGAAGTACAACGGCTCCGAACACGTATGACGCAATAGGAATCAAGCTAATCCCCCAGTGACTTGCACACGAAGTGCGTGAGTCCTCTTTGAAGATGGGAACCATGGTAGACAAATCCCAGTCATTTCCAGAGAATTCACTGATCCACAGCTTCTGGACCTCCATCTAGAAAAACGGCAAAAGGAATTTCGTCTGGGTCGCACTGATATCTAGAACGTCGAAAATTAGTACTTGTCAGGAACAGACCGTAATCAGCACAAAGCCGCCGCAAAAAATGTTCACCGTTATCTATTCCATGGGTATAATAAGAGTGTGGGCCACTCAAGTCACGCTCGTTAGCGCAAAGCTTACCTATTTAAATGGTCAAGTCAGTGCGCTGCACGATGTGGAGAACGTCAGCGAGCTGGTGATAAAAATCACCTTTGATTGCATCTGGACTATAGTCTGTGGAGACATATGCCGCAACAATAAACAGACAATGAGTTCCCTTTAACCACTTCATTAGAGCAGAAAGAAGACATATACTGGGATATGTTAACATTCCATTTACTCTCATCAGTCGCAAACGTAAAACATGCAAGTTTTATACATCTTACAGATAAGAACAGACAGGGATTAGACATGCATACAAGTACACCAAGTATTATGTAATCACGACCATCGCACCCCGATAGGTTGCCTCAACCACTTTTGTGCACACAACGTCGGCTGATAAGTTCGGATGAGCACCGCTTCACAAAAAGCTAATGGCTTCGGGTTTCGATTGCGCAACAGTGTCTTGAATGATTTTAATGGGTCAACTTGGTGACCTGTTGTCATGAGGTGTTAAGCAATCGATGACGTTGAGTTTCGAGCAGTCGTTGCAACATGTTGAGGCTGGTGCGTCATGTGTTGTTTGAACCCTTTCGGAATGTGTTCGGCGACTCGCTGAGATAGTTGTCGATCTGTTCTGCCTATGTACAGAAAACATTCGTTTCAATTTTGAAGGACTTGCTTAATAACTGATAGACAGTGTGG
>LUCH01002581.1:16924-56368 GCA_013368495.1 Paragonimus heterotremus
TCTTCAGTCAAAAGAACTTTGGTGTTTGACATACTATCATTCAGCCTACGACTTTTGTCGCGAACGGCAAATGAGGTGAACCTCTGGTGTGTGTCTGAAATTGGGATTCGGAGTCACCATGTATAGATTTGTGTGAAGAAAGAAAGGGGAAACAGATAAAATAGGTCGATGCGGTAAAGTGTTACATAGGAAAAAAGCCGGACGCCGACACTTTGGCCAGAGTTCTGACAAGAAGACATGACAAAATTCACAAATAATATAGGTTCAAAAGTTCAAAAATTGCCGAGGCATGATATTACTCGATTGTCTAGGCCGAAGAAGGGGGTTGGCTTGACAGGCCCCATTCAGAGCCTCTGGTTTAAGAAAAACCTAACAGACAAAGCATCAGAGTAAAGCGCGGAGTTCGCAGTCCATTTGAAGGCCGGTGACCAGTCATGGTTCGGTTCATGTGCCATTCAGATTGAGTTCGCCCATCCAAGGTGACCAACACACATTACAGGAGATTGTGACATAAGAAGCGCAGCAGTCCGAGGATCCAGCAACGAAGGCGGATCTGATGTGGTAGATCTGTCCAGCCAGAGAATCAAAGATTGGAATGACTGTTGAGAAGCATTTTTCCTGATGCAGGGGGTCGACGACCAAATTAGTTCGTATGCCTTTTGAATGGGGTACAGCCTTTCAAGGTACCCAGTACACTTTGCGTGCTCGTGGAGTCGGTGGTCATCGAGGCGATTCGTACGCCATCCTTAGGGGTTGTCCATGGCTGGTGGAATTGCATGTACGCCATACAAACAGCAAGCCCAACGGACGGCATGCTGTCAAGGAACCCGTGCTCCTGTTGGGGCATCTGAAACCCTTCTGTAGGAGAGCAACATACGCCATATCGTAGTACCATCAGAGAGCCTACGTGGCATTTTGTGGGAGACCCAACCGCAAACCACCATGCCCTAGTAGTACTAACGCTCATTGTCTGCGACTGTTTATTCACCGGTAAAACCTCGCTTGCTTCCCAGTTAGCCTTCACGTGGAAGGTCGTTCCCCAATCCGTAGCCTGGGGCAAACTCGGTGGCGCTGAGCTAGCCCAACCGTTTACACGGGTGCCTGGGTATCGGATAAACAGTGCTCAATTAACTCCATATGCCTCAAAAGTTAATTTGGAAGGTAACTGGGTGAAACGATTAACTTCGTGTTTCGCCTTTAATTTGTTGACTGCGAAATAATTGTGCCTGACAAGTGGTAAACAGTTAAACGCTGCACAATATCCAACGCAATTCGTACGCCCTAGAACGTTTTTAATCGAAGTATTCGAGAATAATTTGTCGTGAAACTTGTTTATGTATTCCAATCACCGAAATGTCGATGAGGCCGTGTCTATATCACGAGAACAGCTCAAGTACGTCTCATACTTGTGGCTACCGTAAGGCAGCAGAATCAAAACCACATTTGCGAAGAGTCACTGTGATGGGAATTTGATTGGTTACATGCTATAAACGTAGTGATAAATCAGTAACACAAAACGGGGAGCAATGCCGTGAACCAAGTCTTACATCTTTAAGCCCCTTAACACGCCATCAGGAAGTAACTTGACGCAGTTGGAAGGTTTTGCAGCTGAATAACGGCGTCTAAGCTGACGGCAGATTGTTTTGCTACCATACGGATTATAAAATGCTATGCATCGCCGCCTAACCAGCACATCAAACAAAAAGGTTTGCAAAGTATGTTATATTAGCGAAACCGTAACGATAAATCAATTAGACACAACGAAATTATCACCGTCAAGACAGCAGAAGGCCCCGGTGCCTAAAATTTCCAGCTCAAGACAATAGAAGGAAAGAAGGTGGGAAAACGAAGTTATTCGCTCTGTCTTAAATTATCGTATAATGATTTTGTATTTACAGGCTAAAAATTACCTTGAAGAAGCGATAAAAGATAGCAAATTCTCGAAACGCTCAAGGGAATCTGATTGATTGGCCGACGATCAGTCAGTAGAGTTGGACAAATACTAAAGTTTTGGAGAATTGTACTCCAAATTTGACCTTAGATTTGAAATGGGCCGTTAGGATTTGCCCGACCCATCACTTCCCCTCATTTTCGTACGTGCGAAGACTGGAGTCAGTTTAGAAGGAGCGAGTTAGTGCTCGCGCTCGATTCGTCCAACGCCAAGGTAGAAGAGAACAAAGTTACGATTCAGTTCTGTCAGCATCGGACTATTAGGACTTTAATGAAGACCATGTGTCCAACAGAAAGTCCCGTGGTAGGTTTTGTTGCGCGGGAATTCTGTCTGAATAAACAGTTGATTTTAGTTGATTTGGGGCTTGTGTAACCGCCTTTATGTCGTAGGTTATGTTTCTGAAGCCATCTAGGAACCGGTCCCAGTGTCCACCTAACTTAGCTGTTCATCAGTTCATAGGTTGTTACAGGAGGGAGAAAGATCTTCGATTTTGCGTTTCTGTATCTTTGCTGGTAGGCAAAAAATAGCGTTGCACCAGTTGTGGGTATAAAGAAAAAGTGAATGGAACTGAATAAAAAGTAAATTCAATGAAGCTGGTGACCGTAATCATTTAAGCAGCAATTACTGAAGCAACATTCAGTTAGACATGTGTAGCTGATGGCCTGGGAAATTGAACTAGTATGACGGTTAGAAAACCTTAAGTACATATTGTTTCTCACGTATCCACCGATCGAGTAATAGTTCGATACTGTTAACCGATTCATCTGTGAAAATAGAGTTGGATAATGCGTCTCAATGTGAACAGAGACCTTAACTGTGAAGCAGTTCTGTCTATACAGTAACCTGCCTGTCCTAACACTCAGTGACCCACACGAATGATCCCTTAAACCATCATCCTCATTTAGTGGAAGATGTGCCAACGGATGACTCGGGGTGTGAAGTATTTTTTAGGTAGGAATAAAGTCTCCTCTGAAATGTCCATAATTAACTGAGAAGTGACCTAATCCTGTCAGTTTCTCCGAGTGAGGGGTTTCCCCATAATTCTTCTAGTGGCCTGTTGTTGAACAATTGCAATAAGTGCCAAATCTTTTTTAGGATAAGAATGACAGACCTGTATGCTTGTTCCCAGGTATGGGCGGATTATGGAGGTGAACACAGAAGGAAACACTTCAGGGTGGAAGGTTCCATACATTCTTCCTAGAAAGGTTATTTGTGTTTTTCTAGCGATGACAACACAATTTGCAGACAAACTCAAACTGTCTGCCACAACAGTCGCTAGGTCTTGTGAATAAAGACATACTGGGGAACGTCTTCAAAAATTCATCTTCAGGCCGATACAATTATATAAGGAGTTAATAGAGTTAGATCGAGATATCGATCAGACTTATTACAGAGAAACTAGGTCACTGGTCAGTCAATTGGTGGACTTGATTGGTCGGTTACGTTATGCTTGTCCATTGGTTTGACCACGCAGGTTGGTCATCGATCCGGTGGATTTGTGGTCATGGTAGGTGCACCGTCTGAACAAACCGTTTTTGATGACATAATAGCGGGTCAAGCAGCCTGATCCCAATAGCCTCGGCAATACAAAGTGTTCTAATTCGGACAGCTTTTGATGGGTTGCCTGGCACGCGATATACCACTTTGAAGGTGTGATCAGTTCTCACCTGATGTCCGCTTTCAACCAGATGAGCGAGGATAGCACTCTTGACCGATCATGATTCTCTGTACCCCAGCCACCGTGGATGGTGTTCTCGGATTCGTTTTGAAAGTTGTCTTGACGTTCGATCAATATAACCTGTTCCACAGGAACAACTAAATGAGTAGATACACATAGATGAGGTCTGAACTGTATGTCTGAACTAGTATACTACTCACACCGAAACTACCTGACATACAACACTTTATGTGGAAGTCGTAATTCAGTAATACAGTGGTCCAACGTTGTAGTCGATTCGCGGTATGCACAGGGATGTCTTTTTTCCAATCAGATACGACCATCAGTGGTTTAAAATCAGTCAGCAGCATGACATGGCGTCCAAAAAACATTTTATAAAACTTCTTGATGGCGACTATGACTACAAGAGCCTCCCTTTAAATATTACCACAGTTCTTTTCTGTTAGAGTCAAGGATCGGATTGCATGCACAACTGCTTTCCGGAATCCGTTCAGAAGTACATCGGAAATCACTGCGCCAATCCAATGGTTTGATGCATCGGCTGCGTCAAATACCATGATGCATGGAGTTAAGTGAACGTCGCATTTTCTAGACTTAACAGCTATGGTAGGCAAAAAATCAGTAAATGTCGATGCAGTCCGAAGTTCGCATGCACACGCACACACATTGCTTTCACTATGGATCGAGAACATCAATGTTCTTGTTCTCGATACCCTCACAATATGATGTGGCGCTAGCGAGTCAGAGTGGAAGAAACAAGAGATGAAAATTGTGTCTCAAACTAAAGTTCACGATTGTCACGCGGACCACATATCAACAGCTTGAGCCGTCTTAGTCAAACTCGTGACCAACGTCCTAAAAACGCGTTGTTACGTCATGTGGCTTGCCCAGTCTACATGTGCTTGCACTGGTAGTGTCTGTATAGACGGATGATCAGTTGACACGCCAGACTAATGACAAAACCGCGTTCTGCGATCGACTTACTCCAACCCTTCTTATTCTGCATTCAACCTCAGAATTGTTGGTATCATGGCCGGACAACAAAACACGAGTATGCACAACAGTTTTGTAAACCCTATCAAATCGACACGCTTATGATCAGACGTCACTCTCACTACACAAACTGGTAACTTACATTACAATGAAGAAGACCAAACAAAACCTGGGGCTCAAAACGTTGATCAGATGTACGTACTTTTAACGTTTCCCCGGAAATGTCAACACATCAGACTGCAAAACACAGCATGTGTGTATCAAGCGAAAAATATGGCCTACCGAATGATCCAGTTCCATCGATAATGGAGGTGATGGTGGCCAACGCACGGGCTCGACCTTGCAAAGCGCGTTGCGTGCCTAAATCTGCAGACACTGCAGTAGTGATCAGTGCGTACGGACCATTGACTACGAGACCGCAAAAGAACAGCGTGGCTGATCAAACAAAACAAATTGGGAACATCAAGATAAGGTGTGATGCAATGTCCCACTCAATCGTAAGCGTCAATTGAATTAACGAGAGTAGAGTATTCGACGAGACTTACCTAGTGAGATAAAACCGCTAGCAGAAGCTGACAATTGATATAGGAGGAGCTGGAATGGAAATATGAACAAAATGATGAGCGGCAGAAACCTGAGATGGAGTGAGAAGTGTAACAGACTGTTTTGTTAACGTATAAATAGGCAGGTATATTAAAAAGTAAGTAGACCTATCAGCTTTCACACCATGACGCGATACAAAATTGTCATATATAGACTAGCTATTGGTAAACAGTCAGGACCTATATGGATGGAAGAAGCTGACGTACGATTAGCAGCTGGTGTCCGTATAACTGTGCTATCTCAAAAGGGATACGAAACGACCACGTCGTGGACGAAAAATCCAAAGAAACATTGGGATATTTGCCATTTAGCGTAAGTATCAGTAATACACTTTCAATGTTCGGCAGTAAAGCCGATGGATCCCTGTGCCAACAGTGCCAGTAATCCAACCGGGGTAGTCAAGCCCCTGGATAATTTGGTGGATTCTAGTGGAACGAGACAGTAGCCGAATACAAATGTGAGATCGTTAGGCGCCCGATGAGGTTTCGCAGCTGAGCTAGCGGGGCCTGTTAAGTGGAGACGTGCGGTTCCCGTTGCTTGTTCGAATTCTATGAAACCTAAATTTCCCATAAACGGATTCAATTTGCACATTATGCATGGATAACCATTCGCGGAACAAATCGATAGAGTAGTCACAGATAACCCGTTCGGTCCCAGTTCAGCTCACAGTTTGGTCACAAAGCTTTGGAAACAAATAGCAAAGAAGCAATGCACGATGTAACTTTGCAAAAAAAAGTCGACGATACGTTTCTTATCGCAGACGATCAACCACAAGCAGAATTTAGTGGATCGGATAAATGCTTTGCATCTAAACACAGTTTCCTCAAGAAAGCGGAAGACAAAACAGTCTATAATTCTCTAATGTATGCACTAGAGATACATTCAAAGAGGATACCCAAACAGGGGAAGATCAACATGCTCAAAATTGTGTTCGCATAAATGAAACTTAATGTGTACGCTGTTCGCTCTAACCAGAAAGATTTACAACAAAAATACTGTTTAGGAAAAGCTAACTCCGATTCACAATACAGTACAGCTGAATGGTGAGCCTGAACAATTTATTATGGAGATCAAACGGTCTGGGGACAATAGGATTACAGCCGAGTCAGTCTCAAGAATACCCGTAAGGATGTAACGTCAATTGGTATTGAACATTTCGGATTTCAATATTCCACATGATACCACAGCCACACTGTTCATTGCACACACTATCAACCTAATCCAACAACCGCGCTGGTCAAACACTGCGAATAGCTAAAACTGTTACTACTTCAGAGTTCAAGCCCGTTTTGTGTTTAGAAAGAAACGATTGCAGTGTTGTTGATATTCGCAGCTTAGTAAATCAAGCAGATATACGGCGTAATAACAACCTCTAATAAAAAGAAGATTGTGTCTCAAGAACTCAGATGAAAAACGGTTTCGTAGTCGAACGGAACGTGAAATGACATCATCATCATCATCATAACAGCCATGAGCCTGACCAAAAGGTACTGTGGCTCGGGCCGCCGCTCACCTCAACAGTGACGTGGAATATCCTAGAAGAAAACGGTACTAAAAGGAAGACTAAGCGGAAGAACTAGAAATGGTATGAATACAGGTACGCCATTGACTGAGACACATCGCCATCTCGGATAGCGTCTCTAACCAGCGGTTTGAGTGATCACGAGGACCCCATCCAGGCAGGCGACACCTACCCACTTTGCTCAATGGAGCAGTCAGAGTCTTCATATTTTGTGACCACGTTGTTGCTTGACCACCACGCGGTTTTACCCAACTGTTGGTGGTCTCAGTGTATAATGCCCGGTACGGTAAACGATCAAATGACATACGGAGTACGTGACCCAGCCAACGCAAGCTGTGTACCGTGATTAGTTGACCAACTGATCGCGCATCCCGAGTGTTCCGGAATACGCGCCGGCGAACAGCCACATTGCTCACGCGATCAGTCCACTTAATATGGGCCAATTGGCGGCGACAACGATGGTCAAACACAGCAAGTCTGTTGATATCTTCTTTGTGAACAGGCCACGTTTCCGAACCATAAAGCAAAATGGAGCGCACACAAGCATTATATACCCTTCCTTTCAGCGACAACCGGACGTCTTTCCGACGCCACAGATGACGCAGTTTGGCAAAGGCAATTCGTGCCTTTGCTATCCTCGCTGATATTTCATCAGCAACACTACAGGCTGACGAGATAGTGCTACCCAAGTATGTGAAACTGTTCACAGTCTCAAGCGGATTACCTGCAATGAAGAACGTAGGAGTGGAAATGCCCCAGTCTTGAAGCAACACTTTGCACTTTGAAGGTGCAAAGCGCATTCCATACAAACCAGCTCGGTCACTCAACCTGTCCAGCATGGTCTGCATGTCTTCGGCAGAGGGACTAAGTAAAACAATGTCGTCCGCATACTCCAGATCGGTCAATCTAGCGCCAGGAAGAAGCTCAACTCCAAGCCCACTGGATTCGCGAAGTGCACCCTCCAGAATGTCGTCCATTACAAAATTGAACAGGAAGGGGGAAATCGGACACCCCTGACGAACACCACTAGATGTGACGAACGCCCGAGACAGTTGTCCATAAACTCTCACCCTGCTTGCAGAGTGCGCATACAGTGATCTCAAGAGATTCACGTATTTCTCTGGTACTCCCTTGCGAAGGAGACAGCTCCAGAGAACGTTACGAGCAACTGAGTCGAAAGCAGCCTTTACGTGAAATGACGAACAACTGAAACAGTGATTTGCTAAAAAGTTGAAGGTGAACAGAAGTCTGAAAGTTTGCGCCGAGTAGAGATGAAGGTGAAGGTTCCCTTGGGAGCGGTCACTAAGAGATTACGGTTATCACAGTATGTACCTTTGACAATCAGTGTCAATAAAAAACAAGGCCCCAGTGAGCAAACTCGATAATACTTATAGCGTAATGACTGATAAAACGGAGAAAATCGTACAGATCAACCGCTGTGGGACGTTACTTGACATGAGCCTTTGGCAAAAACCTTGGAAAAAATAATGATCACGCTCTCCAGCCTTATCCGAAGACGGTAGTGATTGTCGTTTGACTGCATCCCTTCGTTTCATACGTTAGACTGTAGAAGTGCCCCGAAAGTTGTACTCAGAAACAGTTATTCATATTTCATAAAAAGTATCAGAATGCCAGGTGGAAACCACAGAGGTACTAGCCATGTTCCACCACATAGAGGATAAACACGAATTTCGTAATGTGACGGTTTTTAATACCAGAGAATCAGATAAGAAGGACGGAGAGGTTACCGGCGCGGTATGGGCCATAGTAAGACAGACACTGGAGCATCGGTACTCCGTTTTTATATTAACGGTCGCGATGTTTTTGGAACTAACGACTGGTTTCAAATCGATTACTCGACATGCTCCTAAAACCGTGTCCATCGCAGACAGACCTAAGTGAAGCACTTCGATTTACTGAAGCTGTGTCCGCTCTGAGTAGTGTGCATTTATTGACGGATATCCCCAGCCATTTCCATCTCAAACTGTGTTTGATGAGGTTTTCCAATCCCGTCATTCTTCTTCAACTATCGGATGAATGTTCTGGAGGGAGTCTTCGAAGTCGGGTTTTCGTTAGACAGTAAACTGATTGACACTGGGTATACGGATGTCGTTGTTTCATTTCGTTTATCTGTAGATTTCATTTAGAACGTGCTGGATCGGTTAACTAATATGGTTGGTCTGTGTAGTACTGTCAAGTCATAAAGTACTGTCACAAGAGTGAATTGATCCCGATCCACCTTGATAGCTGAATGCAAGTAGCTACAGACTGCTGATCGCTACACATACTTGAGTGATGTCATCTCAGCTTGTAATCATATCGACGAGGTGCCCGTGGGGATGCCGAATATAAAGATAGTTGACAGTCGATCAAGAGGAGAGCCTATGATTCACCTGCGATCCATCTTGTTCTACGGAGAAGAGACGGAGCTTATCCGAGTGGAAGATGTCCTTAAGTTTACGGTATTCGACCACCGCTGTCTCCGCAAAATAGTCTGCATCGCGTGGGCTGATTGTGTGCGTAACGGGACAACTAATTAATGAATACATAAGAAGACCGTAAGTTTGCCACCGATAGCCCAGGCAACGAAAACGCACAATCTACGCTGGTTGGGTCACGTACTCGGTAGGTTATTGACGGTTGGGAGAAATCACAAGATGGTCAAGGGCTTGGAAAGCCCTGATCGTTCTGCTCAATAGATTTGGAAGGTTTCGTCCGCCAGATTAAACATTGCAAGACTATTCATTTCGCTGACTGGAAATGCTCTCGGACATAACATTGTGTTGAAGTTCATGGAGAGCCTGTAATCGTGAGACAGTTAATTCTTCGTCTTTTTGGTTAATGGCTCCCATCAGTTTATTTTTTTTTAAATCAGTTTATCTATTTCGTAAATTTATGCCTATTTATCAACCTTTCATACCGCGGATTTTTGTCAGAATCATCGGTAGTCTGATCCACGATACTCTCAATACGACTAAACACTGAATGTGTGTGAGCAAGTACCGACCACTTGTGTTGAACAGGTGATTGAAAGTGTGCTACAAAGAGTTGTTGACGTGATCACCGCAAGAAGTGTAACCACAAGACAATAAGCACGAACTACACCGGTAGAATTCCATGTGATAACTGCGTTGATTGTTGTATAATTTGTTTTTACTTCGGCAGATTGTATTTGTAATTCATGTTCACTGTGTGCAGAAACAGACCAGATTCACTGAATTACATTGTCTGTCAAAACACTGACCAGTAACCCACCACCACTGGCTCTCAAACGATTACCTTGGGCTTCTGATGATCACTTCCAACATACAAGTGATCACTTTGACACTTAACCGGTCGCTGTTGGCTCACAAACGATCATCCTAGAACCTCAAGCGACAGACAATGCTGTAACGTTGTACTAAGAGGCCTACTTTGAACACAAGCTACAACTGATGTAAGAGACAGCAGCTGTTGGATACAAACTGATCAACAGAAATTCAGCGAACGTCTCAACTGTCGTTCTTGATGGCCGAATGGATTGGGACCAGTTAGTTTCGAGCTCGCGAAATACTGCGTGAGTCCCTTTTCTTGTCTCAAGATAGAACTGATCATTTCAGAAAAGAGTAGAAACAACAGTTCGCCTAACGATGGAAATACCAGACAAGGAAAAGGATGGAAAGAACATGCAAAGGACAACAAACGTACCATTGGTACTGCAATGGCCAACATGACAGAACAAGTGACCGCCCGACGCCACAGTATTTGAGCATCTGAATCGTGTTTCTGCAGAGGACAAAATTAAACAACACGAAGTCAGGCAATACACTAAGGTGGTAAGCTTAACAAAAATGAACAAATCATCAGATCAGCACACAGAGAAATTACTTTTCTCCTAGTATAAACGAACGACAACAGCCTTCACAGAGGTCGCATGTAACGAGTTATACTTTCGATCGATTGTCGAGATTACGCAGGTCAATCGAAACACTGGATCAATGGGTAAGTAATAAAGCGAAAAGACAGCAAGTGCAGGTATGCACGACCTAACAGCATGCAGCTGATTAGGGTTGCGCTAGTTGCTGTTACTACTACAGTGCTTTTACAGTAACATAGACGGAGACTTAAAAAACTCGTGAACAACGACCAGCAAGACGGGTCGTGGGTCTCTGTATTATATAAACTTCAGACTGACAGAGGAGAGGTATATCCACAGTCCGAAGATGTATAAAAAAAAAAGAACATGTAAATGAAAATAGTTAGTGATGGATGTTAGACGATAGCTGCTTTTCTGCTCGGGTTTTAGAAATCGGAAGATAACAGGGAAATGAGCAAACTACGGGGGGAGTTCCATAGTTCAGCTAGTTTAGAAAGGAATAAAGAAAACCTTCAGTAGAACGGGGTGACAATGTCACGTGATATGGACAACTTATCGCATATTAGGGCATGGAGCGCTCAAAATAAATGGAGAATGTAACACGACTGGTCAAGTTCAAAAGGGCACTTTCCAGGATATAGCAAGAGAGGAAGAGAGAGACAGAAAACATTTTCACAATGGAATAAAGACTGGAGATTGACAGTTATGGATGTATCGATAAAAGGATATGAGGCTTTGCTTTGGACGCGAATCAAAAGACAGATACGTTTGAAGCTGTCCCTTCCCCAGCTGTACGAACAGTATATGAGGGTGGCACAAATTTGAAATGTATAGATCAACAAAAACTGAGAGGAAATAAAAGCTTGCATGTTTTAAAATGAAAACCAATTTATGTCGAAGCACCAATAGCCAGCAATTTGATGTGGAGAGACAAGATAGGTCATGGATAAACGATAACCCCAGAATACGGAACAAAACTGGGACGAAAAATGGCCGAAATGGGAAGAGAGTCGGCGTTCATGACAATGTTGGTCGATGTACAAACTGATGATAATTGTTACAATGAGGGAGATTGACTAATTTTCAATACACATATTCCTTATTATAGCTAACGATACACGACCTTATGTTGAAGTTCAGCAGAGTGCCACGTGCACGGACCCTTACTGATCAATGGATAGATTGATTAGAGTTAGATAATTATGCGAATAATCATTGTGACCAGATAAGGCAAACTAACAGGTTTGTGATTGATGGCCGATGTCGGCACCTTTGAGCTACTTGACGTTTCAAAAATTAGCTGAGCTGCCTAGGAAAGATCAAGTCAAAATATATGGAAGTTCAAGTTGTTAACCTTCAGTTCAAAAATGGGACATTAGATTAACCCAACTTGCATCACTGTTGTCAGCTGAGTCCATTCTAACAATATACACTATATATCGGCACATGTGCCCCCAGCATGAGGTTTTCATTCAGCTAACTACATTGCTGTTTGTGTCGTAAACCGAGTCACTTTATATCCCTGATTTCCCCAGCAAATATACAGTCAAACTGAGAACGGATGGTTGACATTTAAACAAGAACCGAATAGTAATCGAAAGTTCTATGAGCAGAACGTGAGTATTAACTGATCTCCCCTGGAATAAAATTAAGAATGATAAGATAAACTAATAAGATTGAACAAGTATCGTGATGTGAATACAAAGGATGTAAATCTCAGCCAATCCAAAAAACACGCAGGACGAAAAAAGATCAAAAGGGTAGGCAAGGTTAAACAAGTGAGAAACTTCCATTTTTGCCGGCAAACGCGTCAGACTAAATAACTTCATAGAGTAGTCAAATACCGGATTCGAAGTTTCAACATTTATGGATTCATTAATAATCAAACACTATCTCGTCTTTAGTCGGTAACCCAGTAGAGAAGTCGGTAATTTTGTTGCTTTTCTATCATAAAAACGACGACAGTCAGATCAAAAAACTTTTTCGATAACCCATGATATGGAAAAGTAAGCTGACAATAAACAGACTCAACAGTGAGAAAGTGTGAGTGTGTACCAACGATTTAAAAGCACCTGACAGCCATGACGTCAACTAAGCTGAGTAAATTGCCGAAGTCTGTTAGAAAAGCAAAAAACCACTTAATTTGCTCTGTATCGTCGATTTTTGAACGCCACATGCACATTTCCTAAAAAATGGGCGTATTTACCTCTAAAACCTAAAGTATGCGAGCAATTTCTTCAGTGTGACGCAAGCGTTGCGCGCACACAAAATTTAGTTGGCTTCTTCTCTGTGAATGAAGGTCGTGCATGCGCACAAAGGAATAGCTCCCGACTGATTAAAGGCTGTGTCCTGGTTGTGTCAACTGGCTAATCCGTCATGTTGGTGCACGACAAGTGACTGAGGTTGATCACTTTTTTCTTTGAAAGTAGCCATCTAAATTACATAGTTGTGTCCTGAGATGGGCGCCTTTCACATTGATTATAAACTGGTGGACAAAAATGAGCAGGGACGGTTGATACCGCGCAGATTGCAAAGACACGTTAAAACTACATGATTTTTGATCTCGGCTAGTGCATGGAACTGAAATCTTCGTGTGGACCGTTGGCGTAAAAGCTACTTATGACACATAAACAGTAGCGTACCGAATATAAGTGAAACATAAAAACCGTATAACAAAATGTTGAAACTTATCAAAATCTGGAAAGCGCAGTAGAAATGACTTTGACAGTCACGGATCACCAAATGAAATAGTAAAGGTGTGCGGGGTACGACGGACGGATGGGTTAATGAGAGAATAGTTCCTGACCTGTAATTCGTTTGTTGGATGACGTTGTACAAGTCTGGGAGTAGAAAATCCTCATCGAAGGAAAGCGTATTGTTTAGCTCGTGTGGCGGCGCCAAGACAGGATGTGTCCTTTGATATGCTGTGCAGCAGTGAACAGTCATTCCTTTTAGTGCGTGTGAAAAAACCTGAGTAATTGTTGTGGTAGTGTGCGTTGCCAAGAACAATGTCAAACAATGGACTAGGTAATGTATGGCTGGTACCGACACTAACGTTGCTGACAGAATTGGAACTGCTAACCACGTTGGCCACTGGCTGTCAGGTGCAGTGTTGGATCTTAATCGAATAAGCGTAGCCTCTTTTACAGTTCGCATTTCCCTTTGAAATATGGGACAAGTTACAAACTGGATACGACGTAATAAAGAGACAGTTGTCCAGAGTGTGTACTTGACGAGTTCAGCAAGGTAATTATGGAAAACATACGGACAAGTGTATTGGAGATGTGGTGACTGGTTCCTCATGATGGTTCGGTTCACTGAACAGCGGCTTGTTAGTTTCGGACGAGATCATTCGAATCCCCACATGACCGCTTTGAATACCTTTGTTGAACGTCGGAGACTGTTAGACCTCTCGAATGGTATGTGACTTTGCACTCGTTTCACAGTCATGTCTAAGAGAACACAGGCTACCATCGCAGGCGGCTTATTCCAAAAAAAATGAGCAAAACACAACCAGTATGAAGTTACTTGAATGGATGCCATTTTCATTCCCACAAATGAGTAACCAATTGATCAGGGCAGCCGACGTCGATTGGCTAGTTCGGAACTGACATGTAAAGAGCGCGGTTGACAACCGCAACTCGTTACACTTTCATATGTGCGCTGATTGAATATAAACTCCACCAGAGTGAATGAAGTAGTGCTGAAACTATTGTTGTTGCCTAGTTTACGATGCTGACTTTAACTGGACATTGCAATGTCTAAGGCGCATCTTGGGTATTCGGTGGTCGGACATGGTTCCGAACACTGAGGTTCTGCGGCGGGCGGACATGAACGGAATGGAAGCCTTGCTGATGTTGAATCAGCTTCGTTGGCCTGGTCACGTCCGTCGGATGGGCGATGACCGCATTCCGAAGCAGCTGCTATATGGATAACTGAGATCAGGTAAGCGAAATTCTGATGATCAAAAGCTGAGATATCAGGATGCTGTGCAGGTGAGTCTTTCACATTGTAAAATTGATTTTAGATGTTGGGAAGACTTAGCGTTGAACCGGACTGCTTGGAGGAGAACAATTTGGACCAGCGTCCGCGAGCTCCACGAGCAGTTATTGCGCGGCCGAGAACGAAAGCGCGCGGTACACAAGGGAACCACCGGTGCCATTGGTCTTGGTGACATGACTATATGGCATTGCGATGTGTGCGGCCGCGCATGCGCTGGCTGCCATGGATTAGTAGGTCACCAGCGTACTCACAGTGCACTGATGGCGAAGAGACGACGAGTACGTTAGGCTCAGGTACGTCATATCAACATATCCAACCTACTTTTAATTATTGCATCGATCAAGACTATAGTCGTTTGGCAACTAATCCGCTCCTCTTTTCAAAAACTTGGATGTCTGTGATCTTCTACCTATTCTTTTCTCGGGCTTTGTTGTTGTATTGAATGATGAATCGTCTGTCTGATCTTTTCGTAGTTCAACTTTGAGTTTTGTTTTTCAACGTTATCCTCTCTGGAGTGCACTAGCATGCACTCGTATACCGAAATGCTTGTTGTATTACATTTTACATATCTTTCTTCTTAGTATAGATCTTGTCATTGCAGTCTCTCTCACTGTTTATTTTCCGAGAGATAAGGATTTGCTTTCTGTGCTAGTCATTCAGTTGGCTAACCAGCATTGGCCAGCTGGACACAAAGGCCTCACTCACACACCTACTGGTCTTATTCCTTCGGGTTTCCACCGGATACGTGGTGTGTGAGTGGAACCTCAAGTGGTGCAGCTCAAGTCATTTGCGGTGATGGTTTGAAGCGCAGGCTTCCTTCGGTTTCGGTCACTGTGACAGGCTAATCCGTTTCGGATGCCGCCAACCGTGTGTGTGTGTTTGCAGACAGTCACAGCAGGAACATTGCACCGTCGTCATGGAAATGAAGACTGATTCACAAACAGATTAATCTAAGTAGCATCGAAAATTCTAAGTTGTAAAATCTACGTGGATAGTGTTAACAACCGTCTGATGAACTGCTTTTCGAACTTTCGGCTGTCACTGAACTGTCATTCTCATTTCTGCTGCTGGTACTTTATACAGGTTATATCTTATACAGAGCATCTACGTAAAGCCACCACAGAAACAATAAAGAAGTAATTACGAAGGCGCGGCCGAAAGTGGAGTTTTTTTAACAACTTGTTGAAAACTAGCCAGGTCAAAAGGAAGGGAGTTTTTCCTCGTTTCCCCAGTGTCAAGAAAGCCTCCTTGTGTTACGTACAACTAACACACGGTTATTATACCACGAACGTACTAGTGAACACAGAGATTCTGTCGACTAGTCGACTTCAGTTGCGTATCACTGTACTGTTATTGTCTCACAATACAATCATCCTACCACAGAGCCAGCCCAACAGAATACAGACTCAAATAAGTGAATCTGTGTCGAGATGATAGCACTTGCGGTATTCCACTTCCATAAAGTTGAAAAGGGTTCAATAATGTGGTGCCCTTTCCAATAAGTCTGCAAATAAGCGAATGACCTATGAGGAAATTACTGGTGGCAACAACAGTGTCACCTGTTGAAAAAAGTCGATTTTTCCCAACGACTCTTTGATTTTTGAGGGCAGTTCAAAAAAGCGTGGTTTTTTAATTCAAAAGGATAACCGTGGTGGACGATCGCTTTTGATAATGCATCATCAGGCCAATAAAAGTATATAAATTGAATAAATGTCCAAGATGCTCCGAGCTCCCAATGAACCCCCAAAGGTTTAGAAAGGGAGATGTTGTCTCCATACTCAATTCAACAACATCGTATTCGTAACCTGTCAGGGCAAACTCTAGGATCGCGTCTACTGAAAACTTGAATAGCAAGAGGGAGACTGGACAACTTTGTCGCGCGACACTTCAGATACTAAAGGTCGGTGATACGCTACCATAAGTCCTGACCCTGCCCTGCTCGAAGTATGACAGTAAACGGCTTTCAGGTAGTTCACATACTTCTCAGACACACACTTCCTCGATAGACAGTCCAAAAGTATGGTTCTGTCAACCGAATCGAACGCCCCTCTGATGTTCAAGAAAACAACAATTGTTCGTCATCCATATGAATGACGAAATTCAAGCATCCAGTGTGAAGATGCGATCAATGAAGCTACAGTCAATTCGAAACCTACCTTGTTCCTCACGAAAATGACATTCGCGAGTTACGCTTACAACACGAAGTACAACGGCCCTGAACACGTTTGACGCAATAGAAATCAAGCTAATCCCTCGGTGACTTGCACACGAAATGCGTGAGTCCTCGTTGAAAATGGGAATCATGATAGACAAATCCCAGTTATTTCGAATGAATTCGCTGATCCAGAGTTTTTGGAGAACGCTCGTCAGCTCTCTAATAAGGGCTGGACCTCCATCTACAAAAAGAGCAAGAGGAAGTTCGTCTGGGCCGCAGTGACGCTTAGAATGTTGAAAATTAGTACTAGTTAAAAACAGACCGTAATCAGCACAAAGCCACCGCAACAAACGTTCACCGTTGTCTCTTCGACGAGGGAGTCCGAGAGTGTGAGTCACCTAAGTCAGGCTCGTCAAAACTTAGCCTACCTATGTGAATGGCCAAGTCCGTGCACCGCGCGGTGCGCAGAACGTTAGTGAGCTGGTGATAAAAGATCAACCGTGACTGCGTCTGGACAATAGTCTGTGGGGACATACGCCGCAACAACAAACAGACAGCATTTGTGATGGGCACCTCTCGATGCCATAACCGTATCTTCAAGTAGGACAGCGCAAACGCGGCTGTTCATGGGTATCCCGTCAAGTAGCGCCATTGCAGCCTATGCGCTTAGGGCAATTTCAACACTAACTGGGCCAGTGACTTAAGATGCAGTCTCCAGACAAGCACACACTGTACCCGCATGATGAAACGGCTGATGGAGATTGCAAACGTGGTACTCAGCTAAAATCCTGAAGCCGTGTTCCAACGTGACGACATATATCGACGACGAGGGTCTCAAAAGTACGTGCAACAGATGCCTGATGACCTAGTCGTATAAGTGTTCGAACAATAAGGATGACAAGCTTAAATGGTGTCCAGAGGACGCGTAGGAGCTTGTGTTCTTCAGTCAAAAGAACTTTGGTGTTTGACATACTATCATTCAGCCTACGACTTTTGTCGCGAACGGCAAA
The DNA here is from genome assembly GCA_013368495.1 of Paragonimus heterotremus. Taxonomy (NCBI): domain Eukaryota; kingdom Metazoa; phylum Platyhelminthes; class Trematoda; order Plagiorchiida; family Troglotrematidae; genus Paragonimus; species Paragonimus heterotremus. Next base: position 34,695 of record LUCH01002581.1, read on the forward strand.
TGAGGTGAACCTCTGATGTGTGTCTGAAATTAGGATTCGGAGTCACCATGTATAGATTTGTGTGAAGAAAGGAAGGGGAAGCAGATAAAATGGTTTGATGCGGTAAACTGTGACATGGGAGAAAAGCCGGACGTCGACACTTTGGCCAGAGTTCTGACAAGAAGACATGACAAAATTCACAATTAATATACATTCGCAAGTTCAAAAATTGTAGAGGCATGATGCTACTCGATTGTCTAGGCCGAAGAAAGGGGTTGGCTTGACAGGCCAAATCCAAAGCCTCTGGTTCAAGATAAACCTAACGCACAGGACAAGGAGGAAAAGCACAAAGGTAGCAGTCCATTTGGAGGTCGGTGACCAGTCATGGTTCGGTTCGTGTGCCCTTCGGATGGAGTTCACCCACCCAGGATGCCCAAATGCATCCTAAAACAGGATGCGACAGAAGTAACGCAGCAGTTCGAGGATCCAGTAACGAAGGTGGATCTGATGTGGTAGATATGTCCAGCCAACGAATCCAAGATTGGAATGGCTGCTGTGACGCATTCCTCCTGTTGCTGGGGGTCGATGACCAAATTGGTTCATATGCTCTTTGAATAGGGTCTAACCATTCAAGGTACCTGGCACAGCTTGCTTCCCACTTAACAATGATATCGCAGCGGGGACGGTTAACTATCGGGATTATCGGATACTAAGGTGCACCTTCTGGGTGGGAATGCTATGCCGGTGGTTCAGGACAGCTATCCGTAGATATTAAAGTTAACACGTCCTATCCTCAACCAATCTATACCCGTGTAATCATTCTCTTGCTGCTGCACAACAGTATATGCTGGTGACACTGTGAGACGTTTGTCAAAACGGAACAAAGAACATCGACCAGCGTGGCTCGGAAATGATTCGGCCAAATCCATCAACAGTACAGTTATCGTGCATCTGACTGGTACTGACCACCGAACTGACCTATTCAAGGCTTCTGTGTATTTCGAATAACTTCGGCCAACCACCCCAAATGGTCTAACGGCGGATGATGGTCACCGTTTAATCGATCGCCACTTGGTTACGCAATCCGATTTTCAGTTCACTCAAAACATCGTGCAAGCCCTACGATCACCATGATCAAATGTTACACCACCAGTCTGCGTTACCATACAAACTCTCATCCATAAATCTATGGATGGTGTGAGGAACTCCAAACCACGCATCACCAACGTCAGTGATTCGCTGCCTGAGTGGCTAAATTATAGACGTTTCAAATTTTGTAACCTTTTATGATTCAGTGGTATTCTACCAAGTCTCTTCCCGTTGATCATATACTGGTTCAAATTTGTCTAACAAACTTGATGATGGAATATCGAAAACAATTGTTTATCATGGTTCCCTTTAATGATTCGACGGGGATTTCTGCGATATTCTGCGTCTTAACTTTCGCGCCACAACGTGCTGAAACCCGGTTTTGCAGCAAGTATCTCCACTATATTCTGAATAGTCTACTCTATTTCTACCATATTAATTAAGGTGAGATACTTCAAAGCCAAATTAGTTCAAGGGCGAAATCTTTCCCGGCTGGAAGTCAAAATTCCCTGCTTTTCTGGGGTTTTGGATAACGTTACGTGCTGTGCTACGTGTTCGCGATTTGTACGTCATACTGTTGTAAGCAGACCATTTCAAGTTTTCAGGAAACACGACGCAATAATACTCTTAACGATCGTAACGACATGCTCAGACGAAAGGTAGCCACATCGAAGAGGCCGATCGAAAGTATCTGAGAGCGCTACCACATTTTAAGCATATTTTGCAGCATTATTCATGACTATCCACAACTGTTTTCCTCAAACTAAGTATAATATATTAAGCTTATACACAGAGCCAGTGAAGAATAAGCAGAACATGAAGTAAAAACAAGTAGAGATTGTTTCGCAAGTGCTGGATCAACCATGAAAAATAGTTTCGATGTAACTCTCCTAAAAATGTTCTTGGGTTTTGTGACCGATATGCTGTTTTTCCCTCTGACTTTGTCCTCCAAGAAGGTTGATCATGAACGTCATTGACGAATAGGAGGATGCAGAAACTAACTGCTGTGAAGGTACTCCGCTAGAATGGAACTTGTATACTTCACTTGTGTCTTCGACCTCGCAGTACTCATAACGTGAAATATGTCTTGTGCATCGCGCTTTTCCACTAGAGGTCTGTATGAAGTGTACTCATGTATATAGCTACTAATTGTTCACTAGTAGTTCAGCCTGTTGTGAGCTCGGTTCGTTTATAATTTGTGAATAACCAACGGAGCTACGTTGGTCTCAAAGGTAGGATCGATCTACCGTGTAACACTCCAGACGAGAGAACCGCCCACTATTGACCAAGAGCTCAAACGCCAGACAACCATGAATCAGCGATTTCCATTTCGGCCGCCGAGCTCATTTTACGTGAGGGTGGCTACGATCTGGGGTTATCCCCTACGATGGTTCGCTTAAAACATGCCGAGCACCACACTACATGCTAGCTTGAAGATGGCATTGGACGGCAATTTTTAGAAGCGGGTATCCCAACTTTCTTCATTGACGGAGGAGATTCGCGGATGTCTTCGTGAGTTGGTTGCACGGACAGCCGTCGTCGCTGTCTATACAAGTTTTGGGTACGAGAGCACAGGCTCCGTGAATCTATTGGCGAATGGATAGCCGCTCTCTAAAGAACGAAAGCCCTAGTTAATAAATCGGAGAAGATGGAGAGAACCAACATAATTGCCAATCCCTATATGTAATGTGGAGGATATCCAATCGTGACAAATCGGACCGGAGCTCAGATTTTTCACAATCGGATCGCTTCCGAATTGACTGATTTGCCAGACTACTTATTAGTAACATCCTATGTATAAGCTCAAACAGTCAGCATCAGCGTCCATACAATGTAAACAAACAACCGAACTGCAAGTGAAAATAAGACACGAGGATGAAGTGACAAAGATCACAAACCTTGGAGTCGCTTAACAGCCCAGCGAGAATTCCACCTAAAATGCCACCCAAATCGAATACCACAGATAACTGGGCGGCTCTTTCAGCCGTCAATCGGCCTTTGTCAACAACTGAGAGATAGTTCGGTAGCCAATACAGGAATGTGTAGGAGACCAATTTCGCAAAGAACAACAGAACCGAGTAGGCTAGGACGTTCTGAAATAGAGATGGGAATGGGAAAAACATAATGTAATCAACGACTTCAACATGTGTTCTTGCTACATTGATTAAATTAAAGGTTAGTATGCGTGCATCACGGACCACGCATGTAAGATGGAACGATTTAGTGATAAACGGAGAAATCCCTTAGTAGTCAGGCAAGTGATAAGCACAGCTGCGCAGTAATGATCAACGTTAGTTAACTACAGCTAAAAATGTAATCAGCGAAGAAAGGAACACAACCCTGAATACTATAGGAAGATTGTGGCGCGGAATGCTAGTCTCTGATGAGCTCTTGGAGCAGCAAAACAACCAAACAGTCCGCCTCACTGAAGTTAATTAGGATAACAAGAATAGTTAGATAAAACAGTGGATGGGAAAACGATATCCACAAAGTCCACCGAACGCCCCTACTGAACATCAACCTCGACAGAAGTATACCATTGGCTGATAATGATGCTTAACTGACAAAACCATGACAAGAATAAACCTTAGGCTGAAGACAAAATAAAGGGAAGGGATGAAGATCACCTCTTGAAATCTGCATGTAAAGATTCGAACAATGAACATGTATCTATTCCTTGTAGACGGCCTACTTATAAGTGAGGGTAAGATCACCTGCTTTCGGTTTTCTCTGCCCAGCACCAGTAGTTGCTATTACTTCATGAACAACTCAGTTAAACAACTGCAACACGTAACCCATCGAACTCCTGCAACGCTTCTGAGTAGAGATTCGGGAGACCCTGGGAGACGAACAGGATTTAACATAATGAATGACGGTAGGACGAAAAGTGCACCACGAGTATCTACTTGTATGTTAATTACGCCAGAAATTGTCAACAACATAAACTGCTGGGTGAAGAGTAAGTATCTGGCCTTAAAACGGTAGGAACTCCATTGCAGTATGGATCAGAATAAGTCACACTTCCAAAGCCAACATAACGTTCGTGCTTAGGGAGATGCATTCTCACATTCGCAACCTATACATAAAAGACATTTTCCTTATTTGACCCACGTCAATTGAGCTGAGTGTGTAGGCAACGCAGTGATCTGCAAGCGCACAGCAAGGTAAATTTCAGGTACGCCATTAGCTGGCCAATGAAAATAGAACTTGTGGTGAATACACCAACTTCATACGTTAAGTGAGTGATTACGAACGATTGGGTAAAGTGACGAGGTGGTCAGGTAACAAGTTAGACACAAATTCTGAGAGTCTTGCCTGTTTTATTGAGTAAAGTGGACAAGTATAACCGGCCTAGTCGGGGATCTCGTGGCCACCCAGACTGCTGGCTAAAAACGCTGTCTGATATAACAGCGTGTCGCAATCAAAGCATGCTCTCACACACAACACTGCTTCTACTTACTCTTATACAGTCTTTTTTTGTTTGATTCTAGAAGACTTATCGCCATTGTTGTTGTGAACAGCAGTTTGGGTCACAGTCAGGCTAGCAGCCATGAGTGGAAACCCATGTTATCTGTCAGTTTATTAACGAACAAGACGATGGTAGCAGGAGAGTCCTTGTCGGGTGGTTAGTAGACAATAGTAAGGCCAAGATTTAAAATATAGTACTACCAGTCAGTTATACTCAATGGATCCACACAAAAAAACGAATCTGATAAGAGAATACAAGCTAAACAGAGGACAATTAGAGACCATAACATAAATCATGAAATCTTGATTGGAAAATCGCACTGTTGAACAGGCTGAACATCATTCACAACAGATTACAGCATTTACAACCAGATACACTTTTGGGCTTATCCACTTAGACTGGACACGAGTTAGAGCGCATTAGTAATAGTGTATATCGTGTTTACATTGGAGCTCAATAGCCACTACTCCACTGACCACACGCATCAAGTTGATAACAAGTTTTTGTAAACAGTTTTCAAACTACCCAATCAATTTCAGAGCAGAAGCAATACCAGTTTCTTAATGTCATGGGTAAGCTTGTGATCATGAATTCGTAGTCAGGTTAAAACAACTAACATCGATGAACACAATGAACAACACTCACTACTGTGAAGTCACTGGTGCAGGGGTCAACACGCTGGACTCCACAAACACGATGATTGAGGTCCAAATTGCAATGCAAATAGGAATTGGCATGCATTACTGATGAGTGTCAAGAGCTAGGCCCAAGATTAATGAGTACTCTTGAAACGAAGCGGACGAGAATGTCGAGGCTTTCTTCAGGTTTGTGACGAATTACCAGGTTTATGTTCACAGTGAAAGTGTATTCCAACAATCAGATCCATAAAAGAAAGCTGCAGTTAACCAAGAGACCATTTGAAAATAAGCAAAAATATAGAACCGTACAAAGAAACTGAAGTACCTTGTTGGATTACATAAATTGATAGTGATTGTCAGCACAGATCAGACAGGAAGGGTGCATGGTTCCCGTTCTCGACTGGTTGCATTCTAACATACGTACAGCTGATTTTCGAAAGGGACTGCCTGGGGGACATTATCGAACGCTCATGATTCTCCGGTCTTGTCAGTCGGAAGTCCCAAATCCCTAAGCTGTCTCGGTTTGGATAACAAAACATACCATGTAACGTAAAAGCTGAAACGTGATTTACAAGTGTATATGCATATTTAATACGAAATAGCCACGTAAAATGGCGAACGTGCCACAAGTATGATGATTCTGAACATTGTATGAAGTAGCGTCAAAGCAAGTAATGGTCGCACTGGCTACACGGAAGCAAACGACAATGTTCAACGATAACATGAACGAAACAGAGGAGACTGGTTATCTCAACTTACCGGTAGACATAAAGCTTCCCAAAAAGTGATCGCACGTCCTGTCGGTTGTTCTGGCAGTAGTGCAGCACGATCCAACCTTTCTGTACTGTCCCATTTGCCTACACAAGACTGAATGATACATAACAAAAGAAAAATATAATTAGAACACAGCCGGCTGGTGTAACATACGCACAAGAAAAAAGAGGAAGAGGGAGAGAACAGTGGTAAGAAGAGTTAAAGAAGTAACGAGAATATAGAGTCCGCTTTTGTACATACTCGTCAAGGCATGAAAAACGTGAGATAAGGCTGAAGCAGGTGGATGAAGGAATTTCGTTTTTTCAGGTGTTCGGCAGATCCAGCCATGGAAAGAATTTTCAGTGTAACTGAACTGCTGACCTGTGGTGACCATAAAATCCAATTTGAATTTTAGAAGAATCATTTGGCTTTTACACCTTTTTCTTTGTTAAATTTTTCCTTCCTTCGACCAAAGATCATCAAGTAATCGAAAAGGCAGCGCTTACGTATTTTTTCAATGACATTTCATTCATAATTGAAAACAAACAGATATTTCAATTCTATGTGTTTTAACTGTCAACGCTTTTACTGCCTTGATTCACACTTCTAATTTTTATATTTTGCGGTAAGATTTTTAATTTGCTGCGAATCTGAAATCAATTTAGCAGATTCCAACAAAATGCATTAGTAACGCAAATGTGCATTAATCACAATTTTTGTTTGCATACTCATTCCTGTCTTTATCGAACAAGAAATAAGGTGATGAAGATTATTTGCATTTGTTCCATTCTATCATTATTTGTGCGCTCATGCTGCATTCTGCAAGAGGTCTGAGGGAAATATTTATCGCCTACTACCAATACTACTACTACTACATATCAATATGATACTGTTAGAAATGTGGGCAAACAGTGATCAAAACAACAAGAATTACGAGAGTCTTAAGGACAATACTTTCTGGAATAGAGAATGGTAACTCACACCTCAAAGCATACGTTCGGAATTGGAAAACGGTCGTTCGACAATAAGCCTAGCTATCATAGATCACATAAACGCATCACCATCACAGACAACAAAACGTGTGATTCTCATTGGCGCTTAACTGCCACACAACCATGAGGGAAAAATAAATCAAACCCTGGCCAAATAGAAAAAGAAACAGAAAAGGAGGAAAGGGAGCCTAACCACTAAAAATGGCCACGTCTGTATGCAAACGTTCAGCACAAGGTGACTACACATTGAAAACAAACAACCGAACCATAAGTGAAAGTAAGATGCCATCAGCATTATGGCTTTCACTGTCCGACATCATCATGTCCACTTACTTCATAGATAACTCGGCCAAACAACCACATCACTCACGCCATTGAGTCCGATTAGCTGTCATCTCGCCTAAAGTCTATATTCACAGACTCTGTGAGTCGCGGTTCCCAGCACCGGAGACCAAATCGATCTACAGTGACCAAGCAATTACCTGGTGAACTATCTCATTTCTCTACGCCTGGTCATCATCTGTCCATCTCACCTCTTACGCTATTCGGCCGCAAGGTTGACAAAGAGTGCTCAGTGTGGCAGACGATTAGCTGGCATCCTTAGAATATGACAACCATGTAAGTCTGCGTAACTGTAGGAAGAGAAGAAAAGAGCTCGTTTGACAATCGGTGCCAAACACCCGTCTCCTAACCTCTTCGTTAATTACTGGTTGGTGTTACCCGATGCGAGCGATCGATCGATCGAACGCAGACATAAGAAGATATTTCGCTAGCTGCGCATGACGGTTCTTGCAAAGAAGAATGTCTACTCATAAATCTAGACAAGTACTGACATAAATTAAGCCGAGGTTGAAAAAAATCGGATGTAACGTAAGAGTATTTTGAATATTCCGTGAAATTCTGGGAAAACACTAGTTACATGGATGAATGCGTATATACCCTTGCGCATCCATCGAGAAGTTTACTGTAGCGTAATTTTTGATCGAAAGTACACATAAATATGTTACACATTCAAGAAACGACTTGTTAAACATTTTATCCCAACTTTTTTTTAGTTAATGATTCATTTTGTACTAAACAAATTTTAGTGGTAATGAATAACAGGCCATCCAATTACACGAATCGGTCCATCTTGTACCATGGCAGCATACAGATTTTCGTGACGTTGAACTCGAAGTGATGCACGTAGAATTGCCTGTCTTTTTTACAATGCTACATAACTACAGTTTACTATAATGTGTACCTGACGATTCAGTGAAATATGGTCGAGAGGCGTATAGAATAGTAAAATGTGTTTTGAAATCCGCCGAAGGAGTAGAAAACAAACGAAAAAATACAGCTAGTTCATTATATACACTTACTGAAGCAATTATTATGCGTCACCTCCGTCGGAAAAAGAAGTCGAGTACAATTCGTACGAACCCAAATTTAAAGCAGAACATGTAAATATTTGGCTTAGCAAAGATGAAATTAAAGCTGGTCTTCTAGCAAGTGTACGATCTCATATATCTCAAAATTAGGGAGAGATCCGTCACCGATCTGGAGTGAACAAAAGACCACGTGACCGTAAGCGTGTCCCGTCAAATACCTTAGATCGGTCCCAAAAATGCGATATTCTGGTTTTATGACCTTCCCTCCTGAAAATTTTGTTGCCAATATAGGGGAACAGGGTGAATAACAAAGTTCAAAATTTTTGCAATACAACCCCACCGCGAAAAGAAAATCAGTCTACTTCAGTACACTGAAAGCGAGGAATGTAGTCTCAACTGAATTGGTATAAGCATACTCTGACCAAAATCTTGCCCCAACACCGATACCTGTTAAGTCTAGCATAAGGCAACGAGCAGAGAATGAAATCCCAATTCTAACGACTCAACCCCTAGACACTTCGGTGCGTTTTGAAGTAACAACCGAAGAACTATAAGAACCAACAGTAAATCAAAACTGCACGAGTATTCAACCGATGAGACACTGATTCGACACAAATGAGCACAACTACAAGTTCACTTTCAAAGAACAGCCATCAGTAGACAGAAGTCAATAACATCTCAAGAAAGATTAGGATAGACCAACATCTGCGCGACCACATGTAAAAGAACCGGGAACATCAATAAGTACGCCAAACTTCCGGAAGAAAATCATGAGTACACGTGGAACTCGATATTAGAAAAACAGATATTGAAGTCAAGTTTCTAGTATGACTATCAGACAATTACAAATTCTGTTAGCATATGGTCGAACTAAAAAGCCTACAAGCTGAGTAAGAATGAAAGTGAATGTTTTGAGCAGTCAACGACTCGACCATGTCTTTGCTCACAAAACAGTTAAATGTACGGAAGCCTCTAATAACAAATCACTCAATAGACTGAACGGTCCAAGATAGGTTTAAGCGACCAGTATCGGTCAAAAAACATTACTTCACTTCATACATGTCAAAATCGTATCATCAACCAAAATGACGACTGTTAATAAACTTAACTAACCAATGTAAACAGAGTTTTAATCGTTATTTATTTATTACTTCGAAATCACTGTGAAAACTAGGTTTAAAGGGTATCATGCATTGAGAACAATTTTTGTATTTTACAGGGAACTAAGAAACGAAATAAACAATTCACCTGTGAAATGCTTCGTGAGGAGGACACCCTGTTACTGGCTGAGTCCATGTATGGAGACTTGCCGTCACATTTTTGTAGCTGAACATGTTCGGGTCTCTCGATCAAAGTGAAGAAGACTAAGACACCACCCATCATGATAAGAAGACCGGGCATGATGAATGCCATGCCCCAACTCGATTCAACGTAATAGCCAGCAACAAGGGAGCCCACAATGTTACCAACACTTGTATGAGCGTTCCAAAGGCCCATCACAAATCCTCGTCTATTAAAAAAGACACAGTAGTGGAAATTGGAAAAAGTCAAATAATGCGTTACTACACTCAATAGGTGAACTTTCAACCATATATGTTCATGCGGTGGATTGATATAAACGTATTCACACACGCGAATAGATGAGAAAAATAGTGCGAATAATGAAGAACAAACAAAGCGCTGTACGGTGAGCAACTGAGGTTTTTCAATCATTAACAATCTGTTTATCACAAGGATGATGAGGTGCATGAGGGAAAATCGGTGTATTCTGCTTAGTCGTTCAAGTAAACGGTACGTTAAACACACGACGAGTTTTGAGAGGAAAAACACATGTAGCAAGTGTTGTAAGGGATGAGTGAGCATAACCAGGAAACATTTCGCAGGAAAATTTATCACGTACTTTCGGCAGGATGACCAACACACTAGCTGAGCAACAGTATCTTAAAATATACTGCTTTCCTCGTTATTTCGATCTGCATAACTCAAAATAACGTGGTCAATATACATAAAAATAAATGTTTATTCAGACATGTCTCAAACATGCAGGGAGCAAACGGAAAAAACATACCATCATAATCATCATAAACAACAATATGTCAGTGGTCCTTACTGATGACTAATTGCCACAAAACCATAAATAAAAAATCAAACCCTGGCCAAATAGAAAAAGAAACAGAAAAAGAGGGAAGGGGACCTAACCGATAAAAATAGCCACGTCTGTATGCAAACATTTAGCATAAGGTGATTACACCTTATGAAAGTAAGGAACCATCAGCAAGACAGTTTCCTTACGGCTTTCACTGTCCCGCATCACCATGTCCACTTACTTCACTGATAACTCGGCCAAACAACAACATTCACGCCACTGAGCCCGATTAGCCGTCATCTCGCCTAAAGTTCCCAGCAAAAGACTGTGAGTCGCGAGGTCCCCAGCGCGGGAGACAAAACCGATCTACACTGACCAACCAATCACTTGGTGAACGATCTTATCTCTCTACGCAAGGTCATCATCATCTGTCCACCTGGCACCTTACACCGGTCAGTCGCAGTGTCGACAGTGCCCGGTATGGCAGATGACTAGCTGGCATACTTAGTATATGACTTAACCATGTAAGTTTGCGTAACTGTAGGAAGAGAAGAAAAGAGCTCGTTTGACAATCGGTGGCAAACACCAGTTTCCTAATTTTTTCGTTACTTACTTGCAAGTGCCACCCGATAAGAGTGATTGAATGCAGACACCGGTGGTCAAATATATAATTTTGAAGGATTGTGGTTACTTTGAATTAAGGAAGATGTGCGACTGAGCACGGAATGAATTGCAAATATGCGTTAAAAAGTTCAACCTAATAGCTCTGGTTGTTCGAAGTTCAAATACAGGAAAATCCCTGTTATTGACAAAATCGTTCGACCCAAGTTCATTAGTACGAAAAGCAAAGCTTGAGCGAGCGTGTCAGAGTTAATAACGACGGTCGTGGCGTGACTTCATAAGTCACACATGGACCGGGTAACGCCAAGCTGCTTCGGTTTATACATGCCTAGTTATGTGAATACTAGAGAACACGAGCTTGATAGAACTGAGGGCGCGGATCATAAAAGTAAAAACCGAAAGTTTAAACTCTGACCACAACTTTACCGAGGCAATAGACGTGCCAAATGTGGTTCATATCACCGGACATGGGCGATTACATGCAAGTGGTTGCTATTGCTGTGTAGATCTCATACGCAGGAGAAAAGCAGTTCTAGTTAGTGGATACTCGGAGGTTCCGAGGGTCTCGGAGTATAGTTTGTGACCAGTGCTAACCTGATTGACATCGGGTATGGGGATAGTATTTTACTTAGTTATTTTGCAAGCCCACATACCAAGCTTAACCGGTTACATTATATCGTTGGTCTGCATGAGACGCACTTTGTACCTTTAAAGTGCGAAGTGCTGTTACAAGGTCTAGACAGAATTTGCCCTATTCTTTTTTAAGGCAAGCCAGTTTACTCAAGACTTTCGACTAGTACGCTCGCCTGGCAGATGTCATCTCATCAACTTGTACTAATGCTGACGTGGTGTCTAAGAGGACAACAAAAGCACGTAGTGCATTCGCTAACCTTTGTCGTCTGTGGTGTCGCAAAGATAGTCGTTCATCAATGAAAAGAAAGGTTTATAATGCATGTGTCCTCAGTTTCGCTCTATGACTCAGAAACCTGGTCCACTTGAACAGAAGATGCATATAAGTTTTCCTTAGTAGACCAGTGTTGTCGCCACTGGTAAGCCAGTAGCAAATGGACCGTGTGTGAGCAGCGCGACCGTCTGTCGACGCGCACTTAGGGAATGTGCAAACTCGCGACCGATAACATAGATAACAAAAATGAAGTCTTCTCTGGTTGGGTCAGGCACACTGTGTACCAACGAAGCGATTGCAGCACCAAGCGCTTTGTTAAGTGTGGTCACTGACGGTTGGAAGAAACTGCAAGATGACCGAACGACGATGTGGTCATGGGCTATGAAAGCTCTGACCGCCTCGTTGAATAAGGTTTGCGGAAGCTGTCTAACTGGGTGGAGTGGAGAACCAGAAACCTGTCCTTCTCCATACACTCGTTCTTAATTTGGTACTCTGCTAATCCACAGACCAACGGCAGTCCCAGCCATAGTACTCACGAGTATGCGTCGAAGCTGAAAATGAAGAGCAGGAGGAGGATGAAACAAACAATCGATTTGCAGATGAGGATGAAGTAAAATCCGCAAAACAGCCTAATTCCTGGTGCTTCCGATGGTGCGCAGCATTGATTAACCATATTTCACAAACAGGTCAGCCGATCAACCACATTCATGTCACGGAAGCTGCTCAATCGTCCCTTGTCCTAACGCCTTCAGCGACAGAATACATGCACGGCTCTTCACCATCAACATAGTAACACACTGTCAGCTGATGTTATCTAAACTAAGACATTCATTAACAAGTTTTTTATACCTAACAAACAAACAATCAGGTTGCAGGTGGGAATAAGACAACACCTGTGAGATAGCTCCTTCCATGCGATCTTCACAGTCCCGCTTCATTAACTGCACTGGCCTCACGGACTTTCGTAACAGGGAGACAAAAACACCGTTCAGTTCGGACAGCTGTCATGTCTCCTAATATCTCCAACCACATACGCTGAGTTATGATAATCCTAGCCTGGGGGACCAACGAGATAGTCGATCCAACTACTGACTGGTTCCAAACCTCTATATTGGGGCAATTTAAGCTAACTAGAGATGACATTACCGAGCAGTGTTAGACATAGTAGGCGAGGAGTTGGTATTTCCAACGCACGCCTCAACCATCTATGTTGACACTTCTTTAACGACTGAGTGACCTGACTAGTTCGTTCTTAATCTGGCCATCGTTTATCTAATGATAACACTGTGCACGCATATGTTGGCATTCTTCACCGAATTCAATTCGATGGTACTTCACGTTCTCTCTAGTTAAAGCAAACAACAAAAGCTGGGCTTAGCCACCAAAAACGAGCACATTCGTATGTGAGCAGTAAGACGATTTGTGCGTGGGTACAGCGACTGTAACTGATTGTCTTTGATCGCCTTGTGAAAGATTGTCAGGAAAAAATGCAGAAAGCTACTGAAAAGCGGAGAAACAATTTGTCGAAATGGTAACCCGACGGTTGCAAGCAATATGAAAGGATTCTGAAAAACCTTTTCCATTACAGTAAATGTCTATTACGGAGTTCACTAATAAATCGCTCCTGAAATAATAATAGTATCAGGCAATCAGTAAACAAAATGGAAAACCAAGTGAGAGTAAGTCTTAAAATCGTAGACACAAGAACTGTACCTCTTCTTTCCCCACCAATTCCCCATCAATGTCACTACCGCAGGCCAACCGGTTGCTTGAACAATACCTGAAATCAACTTTTAACAAAACCAAATTTAACGTAAAATAGAATACAATACCATACCTGCACACACATGAAATAATAATAATGATGAATGTCCATATAGTATGCAGCTCCAAAAGCAATATTTGTCAACCCGCTTAGAAGCATACCGACAGTGAGAAAATGGCGGAGATTGGTGCGTTCAGCAATGTAGCCACTAAAATCAATCTGTTAGACATTAACAACCACACCTTACCTTAAGACCATTGATAGTGCGTACACGAGAAGATAGGTATACTCAAGACCACCAACCAGATGACTCCAATTAGGTTGATCTTAATGAATAGAGATTAAACGTACGGAAACATTACTGAATGGAGCCCATCCCACATTAGTCACTTCACCCTTTTTGTTGTCAAACCTAGCTGTATGCAGCACACTTTTAGCAACACTGATAGGCTTCCTTGACGCATGATAAAGCATATAACAGATAAAGGTCAACAGCAGAATAAAAACTGCGTGTCTGAAACACAGAAAACGAGTGAAAACTGAATTAAAGGTATACCTGGAGTATGAATCACGAAACACCAGGAAACGGAGACACTTGTATCCGATGGGAGCCGAGGGAATCAACATTGTGATTTTAATCCAAGTAGTTTTTTTTACTTCATTAAACCTGAAGAATAGAAAGTGTAATGAAACGAGTGCTTCTCACATTCATCGCCAGATATGTTTGGAAAAGTAATTAGAAAAGAAACATGGCGTAACGCCACTTTGTACACACTAAAATCTATTAGCATATTCACATCGCGAAAACAGATAGAAAATATGTGTCACGGGACGTCAGCGGTTTGAGCTACTGTCACCGGTCGCCAACGTAAAACCAGTCAATTTTACAAAAATCGCACACAACAACGACAAATGAACGAACCGACCAACTAGTTTCAATCGCTCGAGCATCAATGATGCAATCAGGTCAACGCCAAGGACAGTGACTACATCAGCGTCTACTGTGAGTCCAAAACTGGTCGATACTATCGGATTAAATACAAGAGGGTTGGATCTTCATAGCGGTAACACATATTCAACCGATCAATCCATCGAGTTCAACTGCAGCTGAAATCACGTCTGCATAAGCAGAACAGATTGATGCTTACATCAACGTATGGCGGAGTACATCACTAATTGGCTACTGTGATGTCAAAAAACGACTTGCTGACTGTAGCAAACTCGAAGAATCCAGCTTCATTCATCGCCAAACACATCCTAACAACCGGCCACTTAGTTGGCCAGGTCAAACCATCCGAGATATTGCTATGCAATTGCAACCTTCAATTGTCAACTAGTAGAGCAATACAAATCCGACAACACCAGTTTTGGATGTACATAAGACGTTAAAGCAATCACTCTTTTTCGTGAACTCGATTGCGTCACTGATCCTCGAGCGATTAAAATTATCCGGCTGGTTCGCTTATTTGGTAGTGCTATATGCGGTTTGCGTAACATTTGTTAGTTTTATGTCAGCTACTAACGAGTGTAAGTCGAAATATCAACATCTCGCGACATGTCTTCTCTATTCTGACGCAATGTTTTAAATTTTATACATTTGTAGTCGCGTTTCTCATTCTAAGGTACGTTTGCTACTTCATGTAGTCTTTAGTGTTAAATATATGTCAGAGATACACACATTTACGTGTTCCAGTGTCCGGTTTGGCTTTCCTATGTATATTGCGACAGGAATAAAGTTTGACTCTAGTCGTCTACCACATCGAGCACTCTGCCGACGCTGCGGTAGGCTGGTGTGAGATGCGAGGTAGACAGATAATGACTAGGTGTAAGAAAACGAAGTACACTTGCTTAACAGACAATTTGGATAAACATGTGACAACCGTTCCCTATTTCCCATACACTTTAAATTGTGAAAAATAGCCAGTCATACAGACAATCGAGAAAACAGTAAAATATCAAAAAGTGGAGGCAATTAGGCATCAGAACGGAAAAGTATACGCAAAACAGATATTTGCCTGGGGTCGCTCTAATCCACAAAAACAAAGAGAAAATGGTTTTCAATTTATACTGTGAATCCTTTCCTCAAGAGTCTCAATAGTGGCATACCAGGAGGCAGTGTACTCCAAGGACTAACTACACACTGACAAAGGGGGCACTTTCACGGTCCCGTCTAGTAGCCAATCTTCCAAATTCAGCTGTTATTCAGTCCCACAAACCTGACTTCACTCTACTACACCCAGTATCTTTAGGGATCCCCGAAGTTTCTGCTACCAACTTGTACAATAAAACAACACCTCGGAGTCACTTGAGTTTCGAATGGAGCAGACGAGGTGTCTTGAGTCCATCCTTGTAAGTCGCGTTTTGAATCCCACGAACCCAGCGTGTTGCCGAACTAGTTGCCCTCTTCCAGAAGCCTTGAGTCCTTTATAAAAATAAAGTTCCCACGCCTTCATACAGTCCTACAACCGAGATCGTGTGAATGCGCAGGATACAATAATCTGCACTCCCTCATCTTTTTAATCGTAGTTAACCCCTTAAGAATTAACAATACTCCCCATCACCGGTTCCCTGTACCTTTTGCCGATGGGGAAAATGGATGCACTACGGACACCCAAATCCCTTACTTCGTGGATTCTCTCCAAAGATCTACCCGGTAGATGTTAAACTATTAGGTACCTACATTTTTGTATTACACAGAAGTTGAAATTTCGCTTATTTCATGGAGAGACTTCAATGAAGTGATATTTTTAAAAACTAGGATTAGAACTCGTTGAATCTGGCTACCCTCCGCCACATCAGATAGGCAGGTGGAACACTCATTCACAAAATAGGTCGAGAATGTCAGAGCACTAGGCGAAACACTGAAGGTCAGTTTAACTGACCTCCTGCTTCTATCGTTACCACCACAAACATGCAATGTCGCGCCCTGGTCGGTAGATTTAAGACCACCTTCTAAAACGGAAGTCCGTAATTGCATTTCGGCTCTCAAACGTAATAAGGCTGCTAGCCCAGATGATCTCGTGCCGGCATTTATTAAAGAAGGTGGACAGGAGTTGATTCAACGTGTATGGACGATGAAGAATACTCTTCTATGTTAGGGTCACTCGACAAGAGTTCTTATATACAAACATATTTAGATATATTTTTAGATTTCACATGTAATTACAACATGAAGTGGCAAACGTGCCACGATATAAGGAAAAGTAACCTGTGAGGTGGACAAGGAAACAAACGTGTAGGGATAACGAAGAAAACGTCAAGACGGTGCACAGTGAGACTCGCAACACCAGCGCCACTGACCCCTGTGTTTCGCCAAATCAGACAGCATCCTCAAACAAGGTTGCTCAGTCTTCTTCGAACCCCAACGAAGAGGAAAGGAGCGCCCTATTGAAGCAAGCTTCAGAATGAGTGTCTTCATAACTCGAGTCACACGTTAACAACTATGTTGCTGTTTCCAGCCTAACCCACCATTCGCAAACAAAGCACGATGTGGCAGACAGTGAGTTGGGATTCGCAAGATGTGACCAAACCAACGAAGCCTGTGAGACGAGGATCGACAGACATCCGTCCAGAAGACTCATCGGCGAACTTTGTCACTGATGACACCGTGTTCCCACCACAGGCCGCTGATGCTTTGGAGAAATCGATGGTCGAAAACGAATATTCTATGAACATCCAGCGTGCGAGTGGATCTGCTTTCAGAGCCGACCAATAGATTATGCAAATCGAAAAACGCCATCGGAGCGTTTTCGAAGCGATTTATGATCTCACCAGACATTCCACCAGCGCTGATACAATTCCCAAGGTACACAGACTTCTCGACTACATCCAGTAGCTCGCCATCACGGGTGATAGCGGGCGCAGAGTCATGCCAATATTGCAACAGCAACTTGCACTTAGTAGGTAAAAAGGTCACACCAGAGTGATGAAGTGAAACCTCTAATCCATGTATAATCAAGAAAAGAGTCCGGGGCTCTTGGGAAAACCATGGGGAAATTAGTTCGACCCAAAACATTAATAGGGCTCTAGCATCTATTATATTTCACCGACTCACTGTAGCTCGGAAGGCTGACGTCAGGGAGGAACAGGTAAGGTTTCGTCCTGGAAGAGGATGTATTAATCAAATTTTCATTCTACATCACATTCTGGAGTAGCGTTATACGTACCTCCGACCAATAGTTGCCAATTTTCTCGACTAGATAGGTGCGTTTGAATCAGTGAGTCGAGTTACACTTTTAGAGTCGCCTAACCGCATAGGTGTATGAATTAAGTGTGTGAACATACTATCGTTGCTTTACTCATACAGTTCAGCCCAGGTTAGGGTTTACGGTTAACTGTTTGACAATTTCAATGTAAGCAGCTGCAAACAGCAAGCCATTCTTGATTAATTTTGTTACGGACCAAGTAATGGAAGATTGTCTACGACACTCACAAGATGCCGACGTGGGTCTCCTACCAAGTAGAAGACTGATTAATCTTGATTATGCTCACGGTATTGTTGTTTGACAAGGCTCAAGCAGCGCATACAATGCAAGAAGCCATTTCGCACTCAGATAAACATTTCGAAATGAGCTTTGCAACCTCCAATTGCAAACTGCTTCCGAAAGAGTGCTACGAGTACGTAGACTTAGTGTCAGATAATGAAGTTAAGGAGGTTCTTGACCGATTTGTTTACTTGGGAGGCTGTATCAACGGCGGCGATGTGTGAAATTAAATAGAAGCGGTTATATCTACTGTCAGGGTGATATTCACCAGTCTGGGACACTTCTGTTACCACACAGGCATCTTTCCGATGCTTAAGACGACAATGTATTACTGTATTGCTATATTACTTTGCGGCTGCGGAATTTGGCCGCTCAGGACAGAAAACATGAACCGTCTTTAGGTATTTGACCACCGATTTCTGCGTTCAATCGCATCGGTAGCGCCGACCAATCAACAACGAAGAGGTTAGGAAACGGATATTCGATAGTGACTGCGAAACAAGTTGTTTTGTTCAATTCATTAAGTTTACACAGACTTTGACGGCACTAAAGATTTCAGCTAGTCGTCTGCCGCATTGAGTACCCTTTGTCAACGTCACGGCCGACTAGTGCAAGGTGTGAGGTCGATAGATGATGACCAGGTGTAGAGAAATGAGATAATTCACCAGGTAATTTGTTGGTCACTGTAGATCGGTTTGGTCTCCGGTGCTGGGAACCTCGCGACCTACAGAGTCTGTGAATAGAGACTTTAGGCGAGATGACAGCTAATCGGACTCAATGGCGTGAGTGATGTGGTTGTTTGGCCGAGTTATCTATGAAGTAAGTGGACATGATGATGTCGGACAGTGAAAGCCATAATGCTGATGGCATCTTACTTTCACTTATGGTTCGGTTGTTTGTTTTCAAAGTGAAGTAATATTGTGCTTAATGTTTGCATACAGGCGTGGCCATTTTTAGTGGTTAGGTCCTCTCCTCACCTTTTCGGTTTCCTTCTCTATTTGGCCAGGGTTTGATTTTTTTCCTCATTGTTGTGCGGCAGTTGTGCATCAGTGGGAACCATTGACGTACTGTTGTCCATGATGATGATGATACTAATAATCCTGTGCTAGGGGGCTCATTAGCCGGACGTCACCTGCGAGTGAAAGACAACCGGAGTGTATCCCAATCAGTAGATCACTTATAAAGGTGAGGAAGAGGATGGGACCTAAAATGGAATCCTAAGGAATACCACTTGAAGGATAACCAACCAGAGGGAAGTTTCAAAGACTTGCAATTGCGTAGCTCTATCCATCAAGAATTAATTAGCTCATACATGCACTTCAGGTGGATTAAGGAGTCGAGGTTCTTCTGGTAATCTAGGTGCTCAAGAACTACTAGTTCCCCTCATCAAAGACTTCGTCTAATCAACAGAGTAGGTTTAATAGGCAAGCTGTTCCATTAAGAAGCCACACTGGGTCATAGTCAACAAGCTGCTTCTCACTAGATGACCTTACAAATGGATCCGCAAGATAAGTCTCAACAGTCCGCATGATACAGTAGGTAAGCCGACAGGGTGATAGTAATTTCACCACGGTTGCTTATCTTACATATCGGAATTACTTCTGCCAGTTTCCAATCATCTGGAACAACCCCATACTCTAAAACATCGTTGAACAGCCAGAAGAGGGTCATTCAATGGTGCTGCTTTGTCTGTTCAAGTGATTCAAGAACTCGTTCTGTCCCGGACTTCCGGATAGAAAATCCTATCACCCATCCGAGTCCCGCCGCACAGGGCATCCTGAATGTCAGCATTCCCGTATTTCGTCTGTGCCGGAGTAAAGGTAATCTTTAAAAAACTGTGCTACCTAATCATTATGATTCAGGGTTATATTTCCTACAACAGAGTTGCACTGCATGTTCATACATCCGAGTGTGGGGCTGAAGCGTTTTAGCTTCACGGCATCCATTTTGGTTAAATTTTCTACATAGTGACCTTGCAACCTGCTTTGTAACTATTAATCACTCCAATTCAATCACAACGGCAGAAATTGATACTTGCTGCAAGGCAGTGGAGAATGCGTGTGCATGCCGACGCACGGGTGAGGTTCCCTATTTAATCTCAACTGTGAGTTCCGAAAAATTGTGTGTTTACTAGATAACAGTACATGTACATTGCCAGGAAAATCCAGTTTTTCTCAGATACACAGTCCCATCGCTCTCTAAGATTTCATTACTTCAAATGCGGTACGCTACCACCTCAAACAGTTTTTGACCAGTGATTCCAGTTATCACGAGGTTTCCGCCCACTTTACTCAACGGAACAGTCAGTTCTCCTACTGTGTGATCACGCCGTTGCTTGGCAACTCCGCTGTTTTACCTAACTGTTGCTGGTTTCGATAAATAATACCCGGTGCAGTAAACAGTCAGCTGGATTACGGAGTGCGTGACACGACTTTCAGCGATTTGTACATGGATTCTAAACTGGCGGCCCAAGTTACCAGGATCCAGTAAGTTTGTCTATTTCGATACCCATCGAGTTTCGGTTGATCTGAAAGTCAGTCATCGAAAACAGGATGTGGCACCGCTCTTGAGGATTACAGAAGTTATCAAGAACAGAGTAAATTACTAATCTAACAATGCCTCAAGTAAGTGGGAATCTAATAACACTTTGAAACCGTCCTTAGAAGTGCAACTAATAGCCTCGAATGGAAGGTCGTTACAGTGAGTAATAACTCAGTATGAAGAACTGTTGCTTAAAGAAAGTCAATGGCCGAAGCTTGTAGAGTTTTTCGTAGTGACCTCCTCAATCAGTATCACCTGCTGCGGTAAAGAATTGCTGTTGTGCTAGAGGAAAAGTGTTCAAGAATTAAGTCACCGCAGAATCTTCGAAACTTATGCGGACAGACGTCGAGAATTTCAAGTCCAGACTCGTAAGAAAAACGCCTCAGACAAGACCATTTTGGTGGCTACGCGCTGGACATGTTCAGTGGTGAGTATATTTTTCCTCAGGCAGATATACACTTTATTAGCGTTGGTCTTATACAGACCCTAGCGTTTGAAAAGCATGTCTGGATATAGAACGAAAGACTTTTTTAGCATATAGTTGTGAACAATGGTGGTGCTGTTGGTAGGACGGGTTGAAGGTTTTGGTATTGGTATGCTCGGCGAACATACCAATGCCAAAGCTTTTTTATCATCTCAAGAGTTTCAAAACCACTTTGGGTGGCCACTGGATGATGATGGGAGAAGAATAAAGCAGACGATAGCCAAATTCCTAGGTTATTTCTCAGGTCAACTTCCATGATACCTATTGCACTCTGCGTATTATGTCATCATCATCATAATAGACATGAGCCTGACCAAAAGGTACTGTGGCTCGGGCCGTGACGTGGAATATCCTAGAAGAAAACGGTACTAAGAAGGTTGAACAGTATCAAAAGAAGACTAGGCGGAACTAGAAATGGTATGGATACAGGTACGCCATTGACTGCGACACATCGCCATCTCGGATAGCGTCTCTAACCAGTGGTTTGAGTGATCACGAG
>LUCH01002581.1:81046-93844 GCA_013368495.1 Paragonimus heterotremus
TTGTCCACCAGGAATACTGTCAGTAAAACAGGCTGAACATATAACTCAGGTTGATAACTAACCAATAAACGTGGCAGCATAGGTTTCGTCGGTAATTACTGTGATATTTCGTGTACAATGCAGTGCAAACGTAACGTTTGCGAAAGTTAACAATTCAATTATATCTCCCGGACCACGTGGAATTGAACGTTTCTGCGAGATGAGATTATGTATTTCACCACAGAAATTCCGATGGAAGCATTTTCATAGCGTAAAATCGATTAGGACAGCCAACATGGTGCTTTTGTCGAAAAAAATGCCGACACTTTTCTCAACAAAAGTGCGAATATGGACAATTTTTAGATGTAGCTGATTTTTTCGTTGCGATAGAGCTATTATACTCAATGCACTCTATATATTTGTCTCGTAATATGCGTTTTAATATTCAATAAAAAATTTGAAAAATCTGTTTTCGCGCCCAAATGGCCGTTTCCTACTTTTGTCGGCCTTGAGGCGCCATACTTGCGAATCACATAACTGTCGTTATAAGTGTCGTCATCTTTACAGCTGGGAGTATTCTGCAATGAAATTCTTCCAACACGCCACCTCGTCTCCCTATCAGCGTACATCCGGATTTCTCGGAAAACTTAACAACATTGGTAACAACGAATGGTAAATATGGCGACCATAACAAATAAAGCACGACCATGTCGTCCAGTCTTTGTGCATTGTAGTACGTTGAAGTAATTTTTCAGGTGTTCCTCACGTTTGTAATTTTATACGAAGCTTAGCACTCAGGTTCCAACAACAGTTCGATTGTCGAAATTATAATCACGCATCTCCGCTTGACTATGTCCTGTAGTGAATCTAAACATTTTACAAAAATCAGGCATGTGCACGAAATCAAAATGGCGATGAAAAATGGAAACTATTAACTCACAGTAGTTCGTTAAAGTCCGTTCCTTTAGAATTCCACTATACCGAATGCAGTATCCAGTGGATACAATCTGTCGTTTTGTTCCTGAGTAATCTTTTAGGCCACAACAGTGATAATTCCGATAACAGCTGAATAAGGAAATTCTGCCGCAATAGCCGGTTGATTCCGTTAACTCCCAACTCTTCAAAAATCTGTTCACCAGCGGCACTGGATGCAGAGGTAACGCAAAGCTCGCTACCCGAGAAATGACTGACTTGTGTTTACTGATAATTGATTAGTTCGATTAAATTGGTTTAAACGTAGGCTGTATATGTGAAGTTGAGGAAAGTGGAAAGTGTGAATAATAATCAGAATTATGAAATAGAAAATAGTGCACAAAACTTTACAGTCCAAATTTAAACAGACGCATGTGTTTTCACTTCTATCCCAACGATTTTCATTATATTCTACCGTCCATTTTTCGAAATTGCGTAGAACGCCACTCTGCTCCATTTTTCGATTAATCCCCATGCCATAGAACTACCGCACATTCCTTGCTTACGTCTTCGGAAAAATGAAACAAGAAATCTTCAGGCAACGGGGTTATAAGATTTTAGGAACTTCAACCTGTCACAAAATTTCTACAACTTCAGTAGATAAAACACAATTTTGGATTAGAAGAAAACAAAGATATTTACGGTTCGCCGATTACACACAGCCTGCAGTTGGTGGTCTCCGTCACCCTGAAGAGGTTTTGACTGGGGTGCTCTTCTGTTGCTATGGTTTCAAGGGTAAGGATCATGTCTCCCCTCAGCCGCCTGTGAGCCGATGGGAAGGGGTTCAGCAACTCCGGGCAGTCTGTATATGAGAACGAGTAAGGTCCTATAAGCCTTTCCGTTGCACGCTTAAGAGTGGCTCTCTTTTTTCATGTATGGAATGCATGCCTGCTGTTTTCTGCCGGACGCCAATGCACTACTTCGAGATCCGGCAGTCTTCAGAAGAACGCGGAATACGTCACACCTTAATTTCTTCCGCATACCTGAGCGGTGGGGTTTAATATCAGCCGGTAGGTAGCTCGCAAATAATGGGAACAATAAAGGGCCTAGTATGGATCCCTGAGGGACGACCATGGGGGCCTCATAAGCTGTAGACAGCACGCAGCTGAATAGATCCTACTTAAAAAGTAATGTTGGGACCGTTTACATGGCTGGTTGTCGAGACAGACAGCTAGCAGCTTGCTAAACAGAACGCGGTAGTTTATTCTGCGTAGCCCCAGTTGCTGGGTGAAGCTTTTCCGCAGCCCTTGTACAGGAGTCCAGTGTCATCGGTAAGTTAATGGTGCGTAAATATTCTTGTCGGAATCCGTGCGGACAGTTTGTTAGCAGTTTCGTAGACTGAAGTCGCGCCCTCATGTCATCGTTGTTACGCTTTCCATTATCTTAGAGGCAGATGGAAACACAGTTATTCGGCGACAGTTGTTTGCATCGGTTCTGCCGCAGCCTTTGTAGATAGGCGAGAAAACATCCCGTCCCCATTTGTTTTGAAGGGTGTCTGAGATACATCAGTGTCGAAACAGCGTCGAAAATGGAACAACCAGTGCAGCGGCACATTTCTTAGACAGGATGAGCGGTAGGCTGTCGAGGCCCGGTGACTTATCAGGTTTCAGCCTGAGGAACTTAGCTCGGACATTTGACCCTGGATAAATCAGGGGAATTTCGACTGTAGTGGTGTGAATCAGGCCTGTTGGCTGTTCCGCGCAGTCCGGGTCGCCAAAGGCTGACGTATATATTAGTGATGATACGGCTGATTAATATTTTGTAACGGATGCAGCGTATCCATAAAACCGCTTGGGACAGGTTACGATGGCTGCTGCGGGATTGAGCCGATGATTGCGATGATCTCTCACCACTGTTATGCACCGATTTAGAGCGTATCGTTAGTCAGTGTTTGCGTCCTCTGAACCAAAAAGCAGAAAGCCAATCTACTGAACATTATTCTCTTGTATGAGGCGTTTCGTGTACACTTTTGGTCGTGACTTACCTTTACTTCTTCCAGTGAGAAGGAAGGGTACAGTCTCCAAGACCATCTCGTTTAGCCTGTCAGTGATATAAGCAAAGTGTTTTTCGGTAGCGGTAAATGTCTTCCTCAGGGGCCAGTCGAAAGCAGGTTCTGTCCGCGTTATTGGTTCACCGCCGTTCGTTGTGGTTGTTGGGGTTAGCGGTCAGTAGTACTCATTTATAACAGCTGCTTTGGATGCGAGTGGGGATAACTCCGAGCTGTCATCAAAGACGCAGATTTCATAGCGGTTGCTGAATCAAGACTGAAGCCGGAGATGTGTAATGAGAACCTCTGTCCACCCGGAAACTCTATACACCGGGCGGACCGGCAGAATGGATGGCCGGTGAAGAGTCTTTGTTCCCATTGGCTCAGTTTCGCGAACAACGCTCAACACCCGAGTGCTATTTTGTCTTGTGGGACTGCTAAACGTTACGGTGTTGGTGACGCACGTCTATAAGAATCCATCGACAACAGAGTCCGGAGGCGAAGAGCTGTTTGCAGCCTTAGATGAATAACCATGTCGAGCACGAAATGTCCAATTTTTCGGAGAGTTCGGTGCACCGGAAGTCAGCTGGATAGAGGAACGTGGTCCAAAAAGGCCACTTGGTGAGCCTCATCTTAAATTCCTACACACGAAAGCCGTAGTTTGGTACGTGAGCCAACACCCCCCATGGGTGTTTGGCTAGACAGCAGCTGTGCTGTACTTGGTATTTACCATAAACCTGAATGAAGTAGGCAGTCTGAAAGTTGGAACTTCTGCTGGACGAAGTGAGCGTGAGGTCCTTAAGCCAACGCTGGCGTTGGCTACAGTGGAGCCCCTAGACAAATGGCGTTTGACCCATAAGAGAATTAACATTGATAGGATGATCAGTGAGGCGAAATTCAAACCGTGACCACAATATGAGGAGGGTAATGATGTTGAAATAAGTTGGGCCAAGTTAAAACCAATTCGGTACAAGTGACTACTAAGTCTAGCCCACTTCGGAAGGTTATCCGCCTCGCAAAACCACCATGGTGAAAGCGCAGAACGAACTAGGTTCAGACAATGAAGGATAAGGCTCAGAAACAATTCAAACGTAGAGGTGTCATCTGGAGTACGGACAAGCGCAGCGCAGACTCAGGCAGGTTCGGTGGGAGTACCGATTAGTACGCAAGAAGAACTTGGCTAGGCCGGCCAAGCAAAACTCAAAGGCATATTGCATATATGTTCAGTCCAAAGCTTCCGTCCGATTGTCTGTTAGGTGCATCTGTAGCGGACAGGGGATAAACGCTTCCACCAACGAAGACAAGGCACACCCTCGAGTTGGGTTTTTGAGGAGGTGAATGCGAAGGGCGGTTGCCGACCATCACACGTTGACGTCGTGCCTGAGCTACCCATGATGGAGGAAGCGGGGTCAGTGCTGGGGTCAGTTGTCCGAGCTGAATGTTACGAAGGCAGCGGGCTGAGATGACATTCATCCAGCATTTCTTAGACCACTTGAGGATGCATTGGATATCCCATTGGCTAGCTTATCCAATAAATTGTTTGGTAAGACCGAACTACTCGCGGACTGCAAGGTAACCGCTGTTACAAGGAATCAAACCTGGCAACAGAAAAATGGCCTCAACTTTCATGCTTGTAATTCTCCTCGGCAGTCTTGAATGGGCAAGAACTGAACTTAAGGGACAAGATAGCGCAACACGTCATTAAATATGAATTGGTAACGGCCCAGCAGCATGAGTCGTGAATAAACGATCTTGCCTTTCTAATCTAGTGGCTTCTTAGATGCGATCACTTTACGATTTGACTGGGGAGAGGATGTTCAGTACTGCTATATAGATCCCGGGAAGGCCTTCGATTGGGTAAATCGTGGAATTTTAGTGACGAAAATGGTGGCGTTTAACATGTCCCGTTGTTTTAGCATGGGTGCAAAGCCTTCTTGTTGAAAGGGAGCTTCCATGTGCAGGTGGAGGGCTCCGAGTCGAACATTGCACACACCAACAGTGGTGTTCTGCAAGGGTCAGCTTTTGGTGCCCTGTTGTTTCTGGCATACAAAAATGATTTGCAGAGGAGGATCATCAGTCTCTGTTACACGTTTGCGGAGGATGTGAAACTCATGGGGCGCCCAAACGAGCTTCTGATGCAACGAGACCCTGAAGAAATTCACTAGTGCGCAGTCAGCTGGGAACTGCTGCTGGATGTTGGGAAATGTACATGATTTATGTAGGTCGAGATTGAGGAACCTTTTGGGTGAATAGGAGTATCAGGGCGACGCGTGGTCATCTGAAGAACCACTGCGATCAGGGATGTGGGAATTCAAAGTGCCCACTCAGTATCCGTCTGCAGCCCATAAGACAAATCTGACGTTGCATCAACTGAAGAAGACAGTAGCCTCAAGAAAACCTGGTGCCTTTGTATTTCTCTATATGGCTGACGTGGGGCCACATCTTAAACATTGTGTGCTGGCCTGGTGTCCTTGTTTGATTAAGGATGTTAAGTTCCTGGAGAAGGTTAATGTAGGTTTATGAAGTTCTTTGTAGAACTTCGGGGAAAGGGCACTGCCAGAGATTTAAACACCGTAGTCTCCTCTCCATGGGAGGAAGACAGAAAAGGGGAGATCATATAAAGGTCTATAAGGCATTGAGTAGATTTTCGGAGCAGGGGAGCGGCTGTTTATTTGCGACCAAAAGTTAGCTATTCAAAGGACACGAATTAACACTTGAGAGGAAAAAGGCTTGGACTCAAATCCGGACCAACTTTTTCTCACTCAGGCTTCTGAACAGATGGGACAACTTAGGGTCTGAAGTGGTTTTGGCCAGCAAGGCTACCGACTCTAAGCTCGAGCACGATTCGTGTTGCTTGGCATAATTTCCGGATCTGAAGGTATCTAACTATTAGCAGTGAAAACCGCTGAAAATTATCCGTAGGGAGTAAAATTTCTCCTAAAACAGCGAATTTACGAGGGATCCGTGAATATCAGGCCATATTTTAGTGGCATCGTTTAAAAAACTGAAAATCCTCAGTTTCTGAGACAAAAATGTTGAAAGATTTGTTTTAACAGACGGTTAATGGGTTTGTCCATTATTTCGCGCAAAGATGAAAAATATTAATGGTGGGTGTTGTAATTCAACTTATGCGTTTTCATGTGAAGTATCTGTTTATGCTCGATTTATAGTTAATCGCTCTATGTTAATAAATGGGTATTTTTTTAAAATTTGGTTTTAGGGGATGGGTTATATTCAGGGATTAAAAATCTGTTCAAGGATCAGGAATTTTCTAGCTCTCAAGAATTTCGAAGTTGTTTGGAGAAATATGTGAAGTAATACAGTGTTTTGTACGTGCTTGCTTCAAGTAAAAAATCGAACAATGGACGCTCGAAGTATGATAATGTGAGTGTGAGTACTACTGAGGTTACGTGGTAGATGGCGTACAGGTGTACCAAGTGCAAACAAAATCGGAGAGAAAGCCGCGGATTACAACGTGTTTAGTGAGTTGAGTTCACTTATTTTCCACTGCCCAACTCTCGTGATAAATGTCGTCAATCACGCTTTAACGTCGCTAGGAGGAAAACGATGTTGCTTGTTATCTCTTTTACGTTAGAGCACAACCATGACCTAACTGCCTTGCTGTACGATGCACACCCAACAAATCGCCGGCTCGCTGTAAGTGAAGTGAGCGACTCTAAGCATTTGTTCGAGTACAATACTCCAACTGCGAAGTTAAAGCAGTATGCTGCGGAAGTTTATGGCAAGTATATAACGAAAATGGATATTTGCAACATCCGTCATTGTTTAAAACCTCCGACAATAAGTAAGTTGGTTTGTGTACTTTGATGTTATGGAAAACCCATCCTAAACTCTCGATCACGTTGAAAAAACGGCGTGCTGCGTGTCCTCAAAGACGATGGTGATAGATGCACGCACATATGCTCCGCGCGGGAGGAGCAAGTACGGTTGTTCAGACTTTTTCCTGATGTGGTCAACGTCGATGCCACGCATGGAACCAACCGCCACAAGTTGGTCCTATATCGGTTCATATGTGCGATTTTAGTTTGAAGCTATATCAGTTTCTTGTCACAGACGGGATGGGCCATGGAAGACCCGTGACGTATGGCTACGTTTGGATTGAAAAGTACGCTTCTCTCCGTCGTTTGTTTGAAATATTTCGTGATGTGATGCAGCAGCGCGAGTCGTGTTTGGTTGCGACATAATGTTGTGTTATTTCCACATTCGAGAAGCTGTGAGGAAACGCGTTAGTTAATGTCGTTAATCCTGCGTTCTTCCCTTAGACCAAATCATTTGGAAGTCGCTATTTGTTTCATCGTATTGTAACTATGAATAACGTAGAAGAGAGAGTGCAAACGCTTGTCTATTCATGTTTGAGGTTCGACCAAGATGTTGCGTTAATCAGACGCACGAGCCAAAGGTCTGTGAACTACTTAATGTGCAATTGGACTCACATAAAGCCTAAGTGGGCCATTCATGAACAATCAGACGCTGTTCACTTCGGAAACCGGACCAACGACCGTCTGACGAATGCCAATAGGCGAATTAAGAAGCACATTCATCCACAGGATCATTTAGCCGTGGCCATCAGTAAAATTTGGTCCCAC
Organism: Paragonimus heterotremus; assembly: GCA_013368495.1. Classification (NCBI taxonomy): domain Eukaryota; kingdom Metazoa; phylum Platyhelminthes; class Trematoda; order Plagiorchiida; family Troglotrematidae; genus Paragonimus; species Paragonimus heterotremus. The sequence goes on from LUCH01002581.1 coordinate 88,592, forward strand.
AGCGAGTGGCTAATGCGGGAGTTTGAGATGCAGTGCACTTATGGTTGTGACCGCCGTGAGGTGATTAGCGTCGACGTGTGCGTCGAAAATATATTGTCCCGGTTGACGAAGTTCGCCAGCCAATTAATGTTGAAGCATCTCGGAAGTCGTGCTCCACCACTGCATTGTGAACAACAAGACGAGTCCAAGGTAACCGTATCTTACGTAATATCAATTTTCAGCTTCGAGTGAGCCATGCGGGTGCACAGTACACTGTGGACATCAGTGATGGCACGTGCGATTGCAACTCCTACCGGTCCATGTGGTTACCATGCATTCACATTCAAAAAGGATTTCTATCCATACAGTGAGTTGTTGTTAACGAAAACTGCATTAGTTCTATGCCGCTTCCCAATCCATCGGCGGTGGCTTGCGGAATACAATTTGCCTTGAAGCAGCATGTTTCGTCGAGAGGTACCTGTTACTGTTAACAATCCATTCCAACCGGATTATAAAATGCTGCATCAGGAGATGGCGGAGCTGCAGGATGTTAATCTCAGAACTGGCAGCCGTATTTTCAAGGCTACTATGGCTTCCATGCACCAGTCTATCGCAAAAGCTAGGACGGCCTTACGACAGACAGACTTCCCCCCTGTTCCATCGTGTAGTACGAAGCAGCCAAGGTGGGATAAGAATGTTAACATGGGGGTGGCACGTGGATATTGTGGTGAACCTGTTAACACGAATGGTTACCGATGCGACAGCGACCGGCTAATTTTTCACACAGAATGTATGAAAATTGCTGATACATCGCACTGCCCCTTCTGCACTGGACAGTTGGAACCCCTCACCAGGTACGTTGTTATTTCATGAACTATTGGGTTTTAGTTGCATCCACCTCACACAACTTACTGCCTCCGACATTTCAGTAGAAAAAGAGACCACGTCTAGCACCCGTAACCACTGAAGATCCAGTTACGTCGGACGATGAGTTCCGTGTTTTGTGTTTGCGCAAACGAGTCCAAGTGAAAGTAATACCGAGTGATTTCACGGACGTCATTGGTTGTGGTAGGCTATGCCACGCCTCTGAATTTACCTAACGCTTACTTTTAGAGATGCACACACAACCCGAAGAGGACTTCTACTGTAGCAGAACGGAACGCGAAAAAGATGCAGAAAGCCGCTTGGAATGATGCACACAGTGATGTACCTGTAAAAAATGAATTTCAACAATTCCATTTCATTTTCGTTGTGACAATCGAGCGCAGGTAGGCTGACTGTCGAGCATAGACGTCAGTGCGTCCAACCATAGGTCGTGGCGTTGTGACCATAGGGTGCAGGTAGGCTGACTGTCGGGCATAAACGCCAGTGCGTTCAATTATAGAACAGTGATGTTTAACGTACTATGTGGTGCATGTGGCTCCATAATCTCGCTCAATTCCCAGCTACTATGTTGCCAAACCAGCAAATGCCCGAATTCAGTGAGCAGTAACTATGGTAATCAGACCACACAGAATAACGCTCACGTTGTGCCCCAAAATCGCCTACTGTAGTCGTATCAATTTGCCAACGGTGTCGCCTAATATCTGGGGTTCTCAGTTCCACATAGTGTTGATTATACCACCTCAATGATAAGTCGGCTGTCATCAACAGTTCAATGGATTAGGGAATGCACAATTTGCAGAAAAATATTTTGCTACTTATATTGTGCAAGTTCTTCATTCTTTTGTTACTGAAACTCCGTAAATTAACCGGATTCCAAATTTCACCTACCTCGTTAACGCATTTTTTAATCGAATTATTGCAATTTTTCAACGTCCCTGATGAAAAAAGTTTAGCACACTGAAACAAACTTATTCCCTACAGCAAAACAGGCTCATTTCACGTCTTCTAAAACACTCCGTCAATTACCATCCAGAACTTGTTGAAACCCACATTTCAGTGGTCTACTCATATGCGTATTTAGTCTCTGCGGTTACTTTTCAGCGAGAAAACCAGTGCTCGATTCGAAAAGGGCAGGTGATTACTGCGTGGATATTTAATTTGACGTTTCTCATATAATCGTCATTTTCGACAGTTTTTTACCATACAGTCTGCTTACATTTTAACTACATCCACGTCTATCTAAAAATATTCATATATAACAAATTATGATTACCAAAACCGGTCGTCAAACAAAATCGACTGGTGTCAAAACCACTTGTTCTAGCTCTAAAGTAGATATTGAACGACCTAAGGACAAATGCTCCAGGCCCAAAACTTGTAAAGGCCCTTCCACAGAAGCCGCCTTTAAAGGAGATAAAGATAAACTGGTGGTTCCCACCAGTACCCCTCAAACTAAGAACTGTTCCATCCCTCTAGACAATGTATTGGCGGAGTTATTTGGTAAGGTATCTAAGCTGGAAGCTGAACTGGCACAACTAAAAACAAGCTACGCTGTATTCGATTATCTGAAGGAGAATCCTATCTCCTTATCTTACATCTTCAAAATGCCGGAAAGTCCCAGGATGGATAACTTAGAGAGGGCGAGCATGTTTCTCAACACAATGACAACAGAAATCACAAAACGGATGCGTTGCACATATAGTGCAATCGTATTCAGTGTGACATAAGCCTCACCTCGATGGCATTATGAAGCTACTCAGGAGGATTACCAATATAGATCCGACATCATATACCTGCATTCGACTTCGCAAGGAGACTCAAAAGATTTGCTGTCCGCTTTTGTTCAAATTCCAGAGCGAAACAACCGCGAGACAATTCATCCAATGTCAGGACCTCATCAAGTCCAAAACCTCTCTTAAACTGATAGGAATTATGCAAGATAGAACGCCGCTTGAGAGGGAATGTCAACATCGCTTATTGCGCAACGCTGTCACCTCCAAGCGTGTGGCTCAGGACACATCCAAACAAGGCGCGACGATGTCCAACGATAATGAATCAGGTCCTGATGAGTGTGTAGCTTCACCCTGTATAGCTTCGTCCTGTTGCGTCAAACCTGAGCCTGACGCTGTTCGTCTTGAAGACACCAACGACACAACAGAGGATATCATACCCGCCGACTTGACTAACTTAACAGTAGATCTTGCCAGTTCCAGCAACCTGCCTCACGAAACGGTGGCCCCCGTTGAGGAGTCAACCGCTAAACAACAGCACGTAAATGAGTGCACCCATATTGAACCAAGTGGGACGTCTAAATTTCAGCATGTCAGCGCGGTAGATATATTGGAAAAAGTAATGCTCAGACCATCTACTAGACAGACACACGCCGGCATTCCAACTTTAAGCTCATCCCAAAGGCACCCAACAACCGGCCGTCAGTGGAGCACTGGCTTCAACAAACCCACCTCAAGTCACTATCCTACGAGTCGTTCGTGCTTACTTACTCCGGAATACAAGGGAAATAATGAGCATGTGAAACCACACCCAGGGAAAAAAGGATGTATCTATTACCAACCCCTAATATTCTGCCTCTTCCCAACAATAGCGATATATCACGTGACACACACTTCAAAGCAAGACTTAACCAGAACCCCACTATTCCCACCAGAGTTGCTTATCCCATGCTTAACGCCCCCTTTTAATACGAACAGTCCCCACAGTATTAATGCTCACTTAAATGCAGCCCGTGATCCCTTCGCGGACAACGTGCATGTAGATATTATCAGTCCACTTCAACCTTACCCTTTTTTTATTGCGTCACACACCGTTCAAACCTCCCTTGCCCAGTCTACCTCCCATATTTTCATCGCACCAACACACCTTACTGACACTTTTCCAACATTTTCTGTCATGGACTCAGACGCTGGGGACATTCCATTAGTTATCGATGCGCTCACCAAAACCGCATCAGACCAAGGGACGTCAACGAAGTCTCTGAATCACAAAGACCCTTCTGCTCCAGACATTTTTGAAGGTCTAATTATGACCTCGAATGAGGAAAATGCACTAACTTTATTGCCTTTGAATGCACGCTCACTGGTCAATAAGATGCACATTTTTAGATCCTTCATCTTCCTATATAATCCCTGCTCTATCCTGGTCACTTGAGCTTGGTGTACATTTGAGACTTCAAACTCAAAACTAAATGTCATAGGTTGCCATACTTTCCGCAAAAATCGCGGTAGAGGACGTGGCGGTGGATGTTTTATTTATTTAAGGAGCACTATTCTGCAACCATACTCGATGAGCCGTGTCTTGATGGAATCGATGACTCATTGTGGTTATCCGTGTCAACTGAATCTTGTGAACTATTCTTAGGATGTGTCTACAGACCACCTAACGCTACTAATGACGACACGATCAATCTTATTAATGGACCAAACTGTATCAACATTGCCTGCACATTAAAAAATAATTGGCGGAGATTTCAATATGCCCAATATTTCCCGGACGTCCTTTACAGCCCCTGCAAATCAAACAGAGTTTCTTGCATGTATCCAGTTAAATGGTTGGGGCTAACACGTTTTAGCACCCACCAGACAAGACCACACTTTAGACCTCACTTTTACAACAGGTATCTCTTCTGTTAAAATATCCGTCCTAGAACGGTTTCCAGGAAGTGATCACAACGTGATCAACCTTATGTTTGACCTAAAAGCTGTAAAAGTGTCGAACCTAACAAGCTATCGCCAGATACAATTAATCGACTGGAATATGTTCGCCACTCTGTTGAGGTCATTGGTGTGGAACACATTCTTTTTGACCTCTAACCCTAGTATTACAACCGAAGTATTTACAGAACACATCAGATTTTGTATGAATATCTTGGTCCCGGAAAGATTAAAACGCCGTAGCGTGTGTGGTAAAAGCAGGACCCTCACTACAAAAAGGAATGTAAGTTCAAAAGTCTGAAATCACGATACCGGAAAACACATGATTTCTCCCTTATTATTCAGATGCTTAAAATGTTTGACATTATAGAAAATAAAACCAAAATGCTCCACCTAGATGAGGGGAAAAGTGCGCTGCACAGCAAAGAGAAGAGCTCTGAGTTGATGCAGTTATTTAAACGCAGAAACTGCACAAGAGACCCTATTATCTCACTAGTCACATTACGGAACAAAACTACCGTAGATGATCCCCTAACAATCTGCGAGGCCTTCAATTTGTATTTTGCTGCTTCTTTCACCATTGAAGAAAATATGTTGCCTGCACCTCTCCCTGTAAAAACAAACACGTTCCTAAGCCACGTTACTGTTGATGCAGTAAAAGTATACTCTCAGTTAGCTACTATCAAACCTTCTTATCTTCCTGGTCCAGAGGGTATACACC